>JAJLVP010000052.1:0-13897 GCA_030570435.1 Pichia ethanolica | reverse complement strand
CTGATAAAATTATTAATAATTCAGTTAATGAATTTGAAGCAGATGAATTAATTGATGAATTGAATAAAACAACTGATATAAATAAATTTAATGATGATTTAAACAATTTAGTTAATAATAAATATTTACCACAAATTTGCTTTATTGATGCAGGACTTGTAACGGAACTTGATGATCGAAATAGATTTAATTTCATTTCGTTATTTAATGCATTAGCACAATTTGATGGATATAAAGCAGGTGAATTAATGATTGAAAGATCTAAAACTCCAGAGACTGCAATAAATAAAGAATTATTTTATATTAAAGTTGAAAGATTAGTTAATAAAGTGAAAGAGAGAACATTTACTCTAGGATCTGTTTCTATTGGAGATTTATTAGATAATATGTTAAGTATGGTTAGATCTCATCATGTTAGAATGGAAGGAGATTTTGTTAGTATAGTTGTAGCAATTTTAATTTTAGAAGGTATTTGTAGACAACTTGATCCTGATATTGATTTATTTGCAAGGTGGGTATTTGCATGGACAATTGGATTTCCAACAATGCAATTTTGATTTTAATTTTTTTTTAGTTTACTTTAAATAATAAAAATACTAACATTGATTAATTAATTTATTTATTTGTTTATTCTAATTACTTTAAATATAGATCTATTCCAATTCTAAGACAAATAAGTTTCTCTGAAGGGAAGCTGATTTTCAAAAACACCGATAAGCTTTCGATGCTGAAGGTGTGGTTAACCCTTGAGGCTAGACAATTTGTCAATGCATCTGTTCACGATGTTTACCGGCTTGTCAAATGCGATGGCCTTGCACCAAACTATTGATTAGTGTATTAAATTATTACGCTGTTCATATATATTTATAAATAGATGGATATATTTATTTATCTATTTATCTATTTATCTATTTATCTATTTATCTATTTATCTATTTATCTATTTATAACAAAACCTTTATAACTCACAACAAAGCATTCCTTTACGAACTGACACAATTTGCCGTTGTATAAGGCTCATTCATTACTTATTTCACATTATAATATGAAATGTAAGTGATAGATTTTGTGTGTAGAAAGGCAATATCTATTTTTATACATATATATATAATGTATAAGCATAATATGTACGCGGAGGAGCACGTTGCCCGTTTTAATTAAATGCACTCTGCATGTGAATATGTTGCAAAAATAAATATATTTCCTGTTATTCCCTCTTTAAGCATGTTAACAACAACAACAACGACCTTAAGAACAATAAATTAGCCAAAACTTACATTACTTATAGCATCTTGTTTGGATAAAAAATCCTCTATTTATTAGCAGAATTAACTAATTGTGGTTCAGCTCGGATTAAATCAAAATGAAGTTCGGACATACACTGTTATCTCACCAAGTTCCAGAATGGCAACAATTTTATATCGATTACAAACTACTAAAGAAGATTGTCAAATCAATCAATAACAGAGAAATCGAATTAAGAAATGAAGATAGAGATATCGACGTTTTCAGTGATTCACAAATTAAAGTTGATTTAGCTAGATTTTTCTTTCACCTGGACAGTGATTCAGAAAAAGTTGACGAATTTTATACAAAGAAATACTTAGACTATGAAAGAAGATTAAAAAAATTGATTGCTGTCTTCCCTAAAGATGCCAGCGATATTAATGATCTGGATGAATATGATGACTTAGTAGATATCTTATTAGAATTAAGAAATTGCTTTAGAAATTTAAAATGGTATGCAGAATTAAATAGAAGAGGTTTTGTTAAAATCTTAAAAAAATTAGATAAAAAGACAGGTACTAAAAAGCAAGAATCATATTTAAAATCAAAAATATATCCTTTATCATTTTGTAATGATTCTGATACTGTTAAAATTTTATCAACTATTAATGATTTATTAAATAAATTATCAATGGCTAAAGATGACGATGCTGATTTGTCCTCAAATACCAACAATAGTAATAAAGATAATTCTGCCGCTTCTTCAATTTCAAATCTTGATATTAATCCTTTACATAATTATAATTTTGCTGTAAATGCAGATTTGGTTCATCTACCACCACCTTCAACTATAATTTTACCATCAAATAATTTATTAAAAAATTCAACTACTGATCCTTTCTTAAATGCAATTAAAGATGATAATGTTACATTATTAGAATCACTGTTAACAAAAGAATTTATGTCTCCAGTTTTAGCACCATTAAAAATGTTACTGTCTTTATTAAATAAATCAACCCTAGAATTATCTTATAAATGTATTGATTTATTATTAAAAATTATACCAGTTTTATCAGATTCAGGTGATGTTACAGGTAGAAATTTTATTCATCATCACGTTATTGCTTTAGGCAAGAAAAATTTCCATAGAGTTGGTAATACCTATAATATCGGTCAAACATCAAATAAAACAGATTACAACCCATCATTGTTTAATACAAATGGACCAGATGGTATCAACTCAAATGATTCATCAAAAGGCTTATATTATATCTTTCAAAATCTGCCAGATCATTTAAAATTCGCAATTTTACAAAAGGATAATTATAAAAGAACCCCTTTACATTATGCATCACAATATGGTCTAAAGGAAGTTACATTTATAATTTTACAATTTTTAAAAGAATGGAAAATGTTTAATGAAAATGTTTCATTAGATGATGTTTCTCATTGGGGTGATTCTGAAAATTTAACACCAATTCATTTAGCAATCTTAGGCAAACATCCTAAAACGACAGAAGTTTTAATTAATGCAATTGATAAAACCATAAGTTTAACATGTCCTTATTTGTTACATGTTGCAACTCGAATGAATACACCTGGTTTATTGAAATGTTTGTTGGATTGTAAAGGAATTGATATTAATGCTTATGAAAGTGAACAATCAAAAGAAACTGCTCTTTACATTGCTTCAAAGTATGATTTAAAAGATAGTGTTAAAACATTACTTGAAAATGGTGCAAATTCTGAAATTGGTGAATCATCATTTGGTTGGACTCCAATTTTTGTTGCCGCTGCTAATGGATTTAATGATATTATTGATTTATTAATCAAATATAATTGTAAATATTTTATTCAAGATGAAAGTGGTTGGACACCACGTGAACATGCTGCTTTAAGGGGTCATATTGATATAATTCCAAAATTAACACCACCAAATTTTAATCCTTATGATTCATTAAATTTATCAAATTCTGTTTCACCAAAAATTTCACCAAAATTAATGAGCATAAATTCATCAGCTACTTCAAGTATACTTAAAATTTCAGATCAAAGAAGTAAAACTCCAGAACTTTAAAATGATAAAATCGATTTAAAACAATTAAACCAAAGCAACTCATCGTTTTCTCATTTACCGATTTCAAATAAAACAATTATTGGTAATAGATATCTTCATAATGGTGAATCATTAGTTCTAATTACAATTGGTACTACTGATTTACGTGATACAACTCCTGCACTTGAATTAAAAAAATTACCATTATCAAAGATTCATTCATCAGAATTAGATTCTGCATTATCGATTGTAGTTAGATCACCAAATGTTGTTAATTCACCAGAATATCCACTTGCATTACCACTTGATGATAATCATGGTAGCTCAACTGACCCTATTACATTTAAATGTATTAATCAAAATCCATTAGATACAATTATTTATTTTGATATAATTCCAACATTTGAAGTTGATATTAATAATATGAAAACTCAAAAGAAAATTTTAGGACGTGGTGTTGCAATATTGAGAGATCTTTATACACCTGTCGGTAAAAATAAAAGATCATTATTCAATTGTGTTAAAATTCCAATTTTAGAAATGGGTACAATGGAAGTTTTAGGTAATATTAAATTTGAATTTTTGTTTGTTAAGTCATTTGAAGACAAGAATCGTCAAATTCCAGAAAATGCAGATAGATACTGGAAATCAATTTCACATCCAAGATTAATCGGTCACAGAGGTAATGGTATGAATAGTAGAAATAAAAAATCATTACAATTAGGTGAAAATACTGTTGAATCATTTATTGCAGCTGCATCATTAGGTGCTCAATATGTTGAATTTGATGTTCAATTAACTAAAGATGATGTACCTGTTATTTATCATGATTTTATTGTTGCAGAATCTGGTATTGATATTCCAATGAGTTCATTGACATTAGAACAATTTATGCATTTAAATTTAGGTAATCAAAAAGATCAATCTGACAATAAAAATAAAATTGTTAAGGATGATATGTTTATTCCAAGAAAGTCAAGATCCAGATCGTTTAATAATTCCAACAATTTTAACAAAAAAATTTCAAATAGTTTGGATAATTTGAATGAGAATGATAATGAAGAAGAAGAGGAAGAATTGACACCAAACCAAGAACGAATGAAGTTAACAAAAACTTGGAAAACTAAAGAATTTAAAGCAAATGTTAGAGGTAGTTCAATTGCATCATCATTTACAACATTAGAGGAATTATTTAGAAAAGTGCCTAAAAGTACAGGATTTAACATTGAACTAAAATATCCTATGCTTGATGAATCTCAAATTGATGATATTGGTCAAATTGCACCTGAAATGAATCATTTCCTTGATACAATTTTAGAATTAGTTTATGATAAATATCAAGGTAGAAATGTTATATTTTCTTCATTTCATCCAGATATTTGTATGATGATGACAATGAAACAACCTTCATTTCCTGTTTTATTTTTAACTGAATCTGGTGTTAATCCAATGGCGGATGTAAGGGCAAGTTCTTTACAATGTGCAATTAGATTTGCTAAAAATTGGAATTTATTTGGAATTGTTAGCGATGCAATTCCATTTGTTCATTGTCCTAGATTAGCTGGCGTTGTTAAAGCAAGTGGATTAGCATGTTTTACATATGGTACTGCTAATAATGATCCAGAGAATGCTAAATTAGAAATAGCAGCTGGTGTTGATGCAGTTATTGTTGATAGTGTTTTAGCAGTTCGTAAAGAACTTACAAAATTTGATGAAAGTGTCAAGGCCAAATGATTTGATAAATTTTAAATATTTTAGTTAAAAGATTTTTATAGGTTTTAAAAGAATCAAGTTTTTTATTCTAAAATAGACCCATCCATATTTATACGTTAGTAAATATTACATGGAGCCCATGCTAAGAATTTTCAGCCTATACAGAGTTCAAAATTAGAAATACTTACCCACCATAAGCTAGCCAGTTTTTTGTTTTGTTTTTTTTCATTTTCAAATTATACTACAGTCGTTTCAATATTCCATTTCTTTCAACGTGATCCAGATCCAGATACATTTATCACGGCTATTACCAAGATTCTGTCCTCGACATGGATAACTATTAATCATCATGTTGGGAATATTCTTAGTTTCCTCTGTTTTACGTGGACAGGCTCTTATCTTTACAGCGAAATTTTCACCATGAACACACTTACTTGGATCCCTCTTTATCTTCGTTCTCATTTTAACATCGAATCATTAAATAAAACACATGCACAGATTACTGTCGTTATTTGGAATATTCTTAAGTTTGTTATTTGTTATCCCTGGTACAACACCCCCTTACTTGGTCTTTGTATCGTTTATGTATCGTTTATCATCGTTATCTTTCTTCCAAGCAACATCCGAGTGCATATCAGCCACAACAAACTAATACAACCATTAATGTACAGGTCCCAATCAAAGTACAACCATCGTTTTCTTGGTTTCCCTTTAATCTATCTCGTTGGTTTAGACACTCAACTGCAGATTCTAATATCAATCCAGATTTGACATATGCCTATAAACTATTTGATGATCCCGATGCCAGACCACCGATGTCAACGTTTCCATCTCTTATATTTGATAGACCAGCCAGAATGAAAACATTACATCTTTTATTCACTTACGTGTACTCTAACCACAGCACATTCAATCCGACATCGTTACACTCCTTGTTTCAAAAACACTCTGCAGAGAAAAGCCATCAATATATTTTTGCCCTTGAATAAGCAATTAAACAGAATCTTGTTGACCATATATCTTCATCATTTTTTCGGTGATAATTTCATGGAAGAGAACTTTTTAAAATATTTAAACATCTTTAACTCTACCCAAATTGAAACTACTACACAACTACATGACTTCGTCAAAGAATGGCACACACAAGTTAACAATTATATAATGAAGGAACACATATAGATATATAGAAGAGATAGAGATTTAAGAAAATCAAGCACCTTACGTACTAACAGATTAGAATCCCTATTTTCCTAACAATGTCAATTGAAAATATTTTAAACACTACTGGCGAAACAATTGAATCCAGTACTTTACATCCAAATACTGAAAGTTCTCCTCATGATTTAAATCAAACTATTATTAATCAGGAAAAAGATGAACATATTATAATTTCTTTTATACATTACTATTACCTATCCATTAAATAAACAATTTATTCTTAACTCTGTTGTTCTTAAAAAATGATTTGGGAGGCGTAAAATGTGAATTGTGAAATGTGAAATGTGAAATGCATGAAAAGTGAAAAGTGAAATGTGAAATGGGCTCCAAATAGGTAATTTCAATATAATTAAATTATGAGGGGCGTGGATATTATTAGGAGGCTCGTTTTTTCAAATTTGTTTAGTTTTTAAATTGGCTTTTATTGTGTGATTTCATTTTCCGCTGAGTTTCTGCGTCTGTTTAAATTGGCCATTTAAGGGAAAGGGTCTCTTTATATAAATTGTTCTTTTTCTTCTATTTATTCATATTTATCTTTATATTAATTAATTAATTAAATTAAATTAAATTAAATTAAATATCAATTGATAAATATACAAAATGTCTACAATCATTGCATCCCAAATCCCAATTAATGTCCCTGAGAGTAAAATTACTGAATTTTTCTCATTTTGTGGTAAAATTAAGAATCTTGAAGTTGTTGATAAAACAGAGAAGACAAAGACAATTAAAGTTGAATTTGAGAAATCATCAGCAGTTTCAACTGCTTTACTTTTAAATGGTGCTGAATTTGAAGGTAATCAAATTGAAGTTAGTGAACCAGCTGGTCAAAATTCTTCATTATCAAATGATAATGAAACATCATCAAAGGAAATTAATGAAAAGGAAATTAATAGTTCTGATATTGATCAAGAAAGTAAACCTAAGAGTGCAGTAATTGCTGAATTACTTGCCAATGGTTATGTTTTACAATCATCACTTGTTAATAAAGCTGTTGAATTTGATCAAAAGAATGGAATTTCAGATAGATTTCGTAATTTTATTTCTGGATTAGATAATAAATACCATTTACAAGAAAAGAATAAACAAATTGTTGATGAAGCTAATAATCGTCTGGGACAAGCTTATGATCAAGCAAATTCTCAATGGAATTTAGAAGGTTACTGGAATTCAGGTGTACGTACATGGAACTCATATTTAGATAAATTCAAGAAGGATAAATATGGTAGTAAAGTTCATGATTTTTATACAAAGGCAGCAACAGATGCAAAAGCTGTTAATGAAGAAGCTTTAAGACTTGCTGAATTGAAAAAGCAAGAACTTTCCGGTGAAAAAAGTAACAATGGAAAAGATTCAAATATTACAAGTGCACCAATTCCAACTATTAATACAATTACACCAGAATCTACAACTGCAAATGCTGCTGCTTTTGTTCCATTAGAGGCAAATGCTAATGAGAAGAAATAATAATAATTTAATTTGATTGTTTATAGTAAATTATAAGTATTGTATATTTTTCATATTTTTTATATATTTATTTTTTCTTTTCATCTTTTTCTCTAACAGTTCTTTTTACAAATATATATAACTAATTAATACAGTCAATAAAATAAATTAAATACTAACTAATATGGTGATTTTTATAAGATTTAAAAAGGGAATAAAATGGAAATGAATGACAAAAAAAAAGGGCTGTCAACTAATAATAGTAATAAAAAAAAACACCACTGTGGTTGTAAAAATTAGAGTGCCACACTTTCAACAAATTTCCTATATAAAGATTGACTATTCCTGTTTTATTGATGTTTATTATTCATTATTATTTATTATTATTCTTTTATTAGTAAATTCATTATTATATATGAGATTATAAAAAAAAGGTTAAAAAGAAAATATACTATAGAATGAAATGATTTAATTGAAATACCCATTATGATTGATTAGAATATGAAAATAATTAGAAAAAAGAGAAACAGATGATCATTAAAGGATTAAATTAAATGTAAATAAATAAAATCAATTATGTTATTTAACATTTACAACCTTCAGTTGATGAACAAGCACAAGCTGCTTTTTTACAATGTTCACATTCACAATTACCTTCACAAGAGCAAACAGCAGTTGGACAAACACATTTTGATTTATCTTCTGCAGAACATGTACCACATGAACATTCACCAACACATTGACATTTCTTTGGACATGAACATTTAACAGTTGTACAACAAGTACATGAAGTTTTCTTACAATGTTCACATTCACAATTACCTTCACAAGAGCAAACAGCAGTTGGACAAACACATTTTGATTTATCTTCTGCAGAACATGTACCACATGAACATTCACCAACACATTGGCATTTTTTTGGACATGTACATTTAGCAGTTGAGCAACATGATTCTTTAGTAGTACCGCAACAAGACATTTTTAAAATTTTATTAATTGTTATTGATTTGTTATTGATTGTTATTTAGCTAATTAACTATTTGGTTAACTGGTTTTAGAGAAAGAGTAAAAGGAAAGTGAAATAAAATAAAATAAAGTAAAGTTAAATCAATCAAACAATTGAAAAGGGGAATCAAGTTGAAATTAAAAAAAAAAGTGGATATTTGCAATCCTTTTATAGATGTTTCCAAACATCAAACAACAAATATCAAATATCAGAAAAGAAATATAATAATATCTGATTGTAAATATATCATGAATTTCTATATGGTGCGTTGTTTTCGCCTAAAACGTCACACATTGTCAGCACACAAAAAATAATGAGACAATATTGAGAAAATATTGAGAAAATATTGAGAGAATATTGCCCTTTTAATTTTACGGCAGTGCAAATGGGAACAATGCGTTCTTTTCGCCTGAATAAACTGAGTGAGTGAATGAGTGAGTAAATGAGAGAAAGAGAGAGTTAGAGAGAGAGAGAGAGACAGTCTCGGAGTTGCAGACAAAATATTCAAACAAATCAGCAATTGAATATAAACTATACAAACCCCGTGGAACATTCTAGCCTGCAATACCTAATACACACATATCTCTAATTATGATGTCATAAACAGCTTTCTCTGGAATAGCTATTTTTTATTAGTTTCTGGTCTTATCAGTTTCTGATCTTATCAGTTTCAAATAAATCCATTTTAGAAATTACATACAATAACTAGTTTCAATTGATTCTTGTAATTTATCAGCCTATTTTGCCTTATCACCTACTAAGAGTTAATTATTTCTAACAACTCCTGTTGATCTAATTGTAACTTCTTGGATTGTCCTTCTTAATTCTAATCTAATTAAAATTAAATTTAAAATAATATATGTAGCACCAAGTTATAATCAAAATTTATGTCTATATCACTTTACTGCTTTGCTGCTGTTTTCAAACAATAACAAACTTTTAAATTTCACTTTCATCCACTATTTCAATTAACCATAAAGCTAATAAACATGGTATTTCTAAAGCAAATTACAAAGGCGTTCTTGTAAAAATAGCAAACATTTAAATAATGTATTTACTTTTGTTTTTACTTATTTCTATAAAATTTACATAATTGATTTATTTAGACTTTCCCTTCGATAAAAAGTATATAGCATATAGGCATAACTATAGAGTTAAAAGTTTATACTAAAATAATGGGAAAATAATTTACTCTTTTCACGATATCCATTACTGACGATATTAAAATTAGTAGTTTAAGGTTTTTGAGAATTTCCTTCAATGAATTCATCCATATCATTGATATTTTAACTTATATTTTTAATCAATTTTATAAAAATATATTAATTAATTAATTAATTATCGAAGTGGCAACAACTGACTTGGTTTTATACTACCACGACACAATGGACATTCTAATCTTTCCTTACACCAATCTAAAATACACCCCCAACAAAAAATATGTCCACAACTAGCACATGCAGGATCTTTCATATAAGATAAACATAACATACAACTTCTACTTTGTTCAGCAAGGTATGGCAACTGCTTTGGATCACTTAAATCAATAATAGTGACTGATAATTTATTATCTTGATTATCTCCAATATCGTTATTATCATCATAATTATCCTCTTTACTTTCTTCACTCTGATCCATCTTTACAACAGTCTTATAAATCCCTTTTCCAATTTCTTCCCTTAATGAATGTGATTGATTTTTTGTTTCATATTCATCACTATTTTGTGAAATTTTAGTAATTATATTCTTTATTGATGAATTTAAAATACTGCTATATTTAAATATTAATTGAATTAACATTAAACCACCCAATATTTCATAATTACCATTAGCTTGTCTTGACCCATTATCAGGTTTATATCTAAATACATACCTCATTCCGAAAATTCTTTTCGATAATTCATAATATTTACCACTAAAATAAAATAATGCTAAATGAAGATTCATTATATCCATTACATTAATAAATGTTAATTTATTTAATATTCTTTTAATCAATTTTTCCCTTCCATTTCTATTTCTAATATTATTATTAATTGTTTTAATGAATTTACTAAATAGATAAGGTAAAAGTACATATGATAAAACAAATCCTATTCGTTTTAAAATATTAACTCTTCTATACCCTGTTCTATCCACATAACTTAAATCAACATATTCCTCACCTAAGGTCCTAGCACCAAATCCTGTAGTGACAAGAAAATAAATTAGTTTAGATATAACACTTATTTCTTTGTTATAAGTAGAAATGAATCTAGAACCTTTGATATTTCTTAGAAAATCACTGAGTTTTTTTTCAAATTCTGATATGAAATATGAATCCTTCTGGTTGGATCGTACAATACTTGGTGCTGTTGCAAATGGGAGGATCTTAGAATACCATAAGCTGTTCATATTTGTGGGTAACGTAAAATATGCTGTGCTTCTCAATGACAATCATAAACGAAACTAAATTAACAGCATAAACAATCAGTTTATCAATCAGTTACTCATTTCTACGCTCCAGTAAAAAAATGCTGTTCCACAATCTTTTTTCAACCGTTTCGAGTATTTCGTATTTCCTACACAATAAAAAAATACTCGGCAAAAACGTACAAAAGTAAATAAAAAATCAATACAAAAACTTTTTATCCCCATGATCTAAAAATAACTTTAGTGGTTGAATAGTTAGTTATTCCTTTTTTGTCTTCTTTTCTCTTCTTTTACAAGAAATGCAATTTATATAATGCTATAGAAAGTTAACAGATAAGTGAATTAACTCAATGTTGTCTTCCAATGATATTAAAAGGTCTTCTAGATCCACCCCTATAATAGCAACAAACGCTAATAATGATGAAAGTAAAGAAGTTGATAATAAGGATGAATCTACTAATGTAACTAATATAAATACAAACAATTCTTTGTCAAGAATTGAAACTATTGCTACTTCCATTGAAGAAAACTTGGAAAATGCCTTACATGAAACAGAAACAAAACAAGAAAGTTTAATTGAAAATGAAATAACACCGTTTCAATTAGATTTTTGGAAACCAAAAAATATTATGTCTGTTGAAGATACACCATTTTCTAACCGATATTTAGTTACATTGCTAGTTATTTCATTCTCCGTTCCTGGTAATCTTGCCAGAATGTCATTACAATCATTAACAAAATATGATAATTCATATATTAACTATTCTGGTGGCACTGTAGTTTGGGTTAATTTTGCTGCTTGCTTTGTAATGTCTTGGTGTAACAATGCAGTTACTTTTTGGTCTCATATTTTAGAAAACTCAAATAAAACAAATATGAAACAATTAGCATTGCATACAGGTATAACAAGTGGATTTTGTGGTAGTTTTTCAACTCTTTCAAGTTCAATGATTGAAATATTTTTTAAAACAATTGATATTGTTCAAAATCCATTACCAAATGATGGATATAGAGTAATGGAATTCTTTTCCTCTTCAATAGTAACATTTGCATTACCTTTCTTTGGTCATATTTTAGGTAGACAATATGCTCTATTTTTTGATACTTTTATTGTACCCCATATTGCCAAATTCTTAACTTATAAACATTCAAGAAGATTTGAATTTATTTGTGTTATAATAGGTATAAGTGCATTAATTGCAAATCTAGTATTAACATGTGCGTTATCAGTTGATTATTTTTATAAAGAATCTTATTCATTTGCAATTTTAATGGGTGCATTTGGTGCTTTACTAAGATTCAAATTATCTGCTTTCAATGGTAGAGTTTTTAAACATTGGTTCCCAACTGGTACTTTGATGGCAAATGTATTGGGTTGTTTACTCATTGCAATTTTATATCTTTTAATCTTAGGTTTAAAAGATTCAAATAATTCAACTCTTTTAATTGATAATAATGTTCATCAATTTATTTTAAAAGGTTTTTCAGGTGGTTTTTGTGGTTCTTTAACAACAATGTCTTCATTTGTTAATGAATTATACAATTTAGACCATCCATATTTGCAGCATATTTACTTTTGGGTGACATTCATTCCTTGCTTTATTATAATTTTACTAATAGATGGTAGCTATGCCTGGGCCAGAGGTTTCAAACATGTTTAATTTTTTTTATATTATACCAACAAATACCATACTAATAATAAAAAATGTACAGAATTGTTAAATAAAAGTATATTATACCAACAAATACCATACTAATAATAAAAAATGTACAGAATTGTTAAATAAAAGTCTTAAAACGAGTGAATATATTAACTTTTTGTATAAAAAATTGTATAAATAGCTATATATGTATAATTACAAGAAACATTTTATTTAATTACTGATTTTAGATCTATTAGAGACCTATATGGTAAACAATTTTTTTACCCTTTTTACCTTTAACAGTTTTCAAGCTTGTTCCAATAACATCAAGATCGAATGCATCTGTTGAATTGTTATTACCATTATTATTGTTGTTGTTGGAATTAGATCCAGATCCACCCCACACACCAGAACTTGAATTTACAGGGTTAACTCTAGCTATAACTTTCTTTGGTTGTGGCTTTGGTAAACTTGGGAACAAATTTTCATCCAGTGGTTTACTAATAGTTTGACTTGGTATAAATGAAGTTGATTTTGATTGATTTTTTAGTGTTGAAGAAAGTGAAGGATATATATTAGAAGATGAAGACGCTAAAGAAGAGGATGATGAAGAAGAAACTGGTGTTGACAATGAACCCAAACTGATTTTTGGGTTAATAGTAGATGTCGATTTAGTAGTATTCCACGGATTTTTCCCCTTAGATTTCTTACTAGATGCTGAGATAGGATTATATCCTGGTATTGCATATCCATTTACAGGTGATGGATTTGCTGAAATACCTCTTGTTTTTATATTTGACGATGATTTATTCATACTTTTAGTTGTTGTCCATGTATTTGATCTTGGTATTGAAGTAAAAACCGGTGTATCATCAACAGGTAAAGCAGGCATATATATAGAATCAAGAGTTGTTGAGCCGTTATCTGTTATTTTCAATTTTGAGCTTGATTTTGTCATATTATTATCACCCCAAAAAGATGGTTGCATAGAATTACTCGTTCCTGGTAATGCCGGAAATTTATCTTTCAATTCTCTCATTTCTAATTGAGGTTTATTGATAGCTTCCAAATTTTTACGCAATTCTGATTTGGAAGGGAATAATCCTGATAATTCATAAATCAATAAATCATAATCAACATCCTTACTGTCCTTAAAGATATCATGATATTTATCAA
>JAJLVP010000051.1:0-14027 GCA_030570435.1 Pichia ethanolica | reverse complement strand
ATTTAATAAAATTAAGTATTTTAATTGAATTTAATCTTTTTAAATTATCTTTTAAAATAATTAAACATTGTAATGCAAAACAAGTTGATGCCATATCAATTGATGAAATTTCATTTAAATAAATTTGTGAACCTTTAAAACCTGAATATGTATCATCTTCAATTAAAAATGAATAAATATAATCAATAAATCCTTTTATCTCATTATCATTAAATGTTAAATTTAATGTATTCATTAATTCAAGTGATGATAATGAAAAATATGCAATTGCTAATTTATTACTATCCTCTGATTGATATTTACTTGGTAAAACTGATAAAAACATTTTATGACATCGTGAATGTTTTTTAATATCTAATCCTATTATATTATTATCATCATTTTCATTTGTATTCATATTTATTTGTTAAATTTCTTCAATTAAAAAAATATTATCTTTAATAAAAACAACAATACTTTTTACAAAAATAATGATAATAAAAAGGAAAACCTGTTTATTTTATAAAGACTATTTATTATTTTTCAAGAGCGAGAACATGTTTCTATTTATTTATTAAATATATATGCAAGGAATAAATGTTAGTTAAATAGGTAAATGAATAGATAAAGAGTATATAAAAAACTGTTATAAAAGTTTTAGGGTATTGTAAAAATAATTATATAAATACATAAATAAAGAAATAAGAAAGAAAAGCAAAAAGAAGTAATTGAAAATATTGTAAATTTAATCTTTAAGTTCACAATTTTTAAGATAATCTATATCAACAGAAACTGAAAATCCGAATTTTTCCATTATTGAAGTAAATTTTTCAATTAATTTTATAATTAATTTTAAACTAATTTTATTTGGTTTAAATAAATTATTATTATTATTATTATTATCAAGTTCTAAGAAATCATTTATCAAAATTGAA
Source organism: Pichia ethanolica (assembly GCA_030570435.1). Classification (NCBI taxonomy): domain Eukaryota; kingdom Fungi; phylum Ascomycota; class Pichiomycetes; order Pichiales; family Pichiaceae; genus Pichia; species Pichia ethanolica. Next base: position 13,113 of record JAJLVP010000051.1, on the reverse strand, counting down.
TTTAAATTCATAATACATTTATAACAAGAATTTGATAATTCATTATTACCAAATTTCCAAATACTTAACATATTTGCAATTAATTCTTTACATTCATTAATTGAAAACATACCTTTATAAATTGAAGTTAAAATACATAATGAAATATTTGTAAATCTATAATAAATAAAGCAAGTATTTGGAATTAAATTATTTAATAATAAATCATGTAATAAGATTGTATTTTGATAAGTTGCATTTGAAATAACTGTAAAATTTTGAATATCAGGTTTTGGGAATAAATTTGAAGTTTTAAATAATTGAGTTAATGTATAATAATATTCTTGTGAAATCCAAGCGGCAAAATTTTGAAGGTTAATATCAAATGAAGATATTTGATTATTGTTATTATTAGTTTCAATATTATTATTATTATTATTATTATTATTATTATTATTATTATTATTATTAAACTGTGGTAATTTTGATAAAGAATTTTTACAATCATTATACCAAGAATCTGCATCTTGTCTTAAAGATGATAAAATTGTAAATTTTTCAGAATCTGAATTAAATTTGTTGGTTGCATTTAAAATATATAAATCTGAAATTATTTTATTTTGAATTTTAGTCATATTAATTAAAATTAATTGAATATTAATTTTAATTTCTTCATCTTTTTTAATTGGAATTGGTAATGAAACGTCAATATTATTTAATGAAAAACTTGGTTGTTGAGTAAATGTTGATGATAATAAAGAATCTGTTATAAAAATACACCAAAATAGACGATTTGCAAATTCTAAATCATATAATGTAATATTTGATAAATTTAATTTTTTTAAATCTCTATTTAATTTCCATTTTAATGAATATTTTGATAAAATTGATTGAATAAAGAATGTTAAATCTAAATTTGAATTAATTAAAAATGATAAAATTTGAAATAACATTAAAATTTTTAAAATTTGAATTTTATTAATTGGGAATAATCTTTTTTTAAATAATTTAAATGCTAATGTAAAAATTGATTTATAATAAATTGAATCATTAATATTATTTTGATTATTTGTAATTAAAATTGAACAAGTAAAAATTAATAAAAATTCAATTGTTAATAAATAATCATCATTATTTTTAAAATTTTTACTATCAATATAATTATTAAAATTTGAATTTAAATTTTGGAAATCCTTTAATTTTTTAAATATTAATTTTTCATCTAAGAATATAATAAATTTTAAAATTAAATTTAAAGTTTTTTCATATTTTAAATTTAAATTATTATTATTATTAAATTTTTTAATATCAATATTATCATCAATTAATTTAAATTTATTAAAAATTAAAAGTATTAAATCTTGTTCAATTGAATCAATTGGTGATAAATCAAATAAACTATTTAAAATATCATTATTATTATTATTATTAATATTATTATTATTGTCATCATTATTATTATCATTTATATAATCTGAATTAGTTGCATTGTCTGAATTAATATCATTAATATCATTAATTTCATCAATTTTATTATTATTAATTGAAGGTAATAATAAATTATTATCATTAATTTTATTTTTTGAATCAATTAAACTATCTAGTGAATTAATTGATAATCTTTTTAAATCATTATTTTGTAAAGAATATGAAGATAATGAAGAAATTGAAGATAAAGGTGGTAAATCATTATTTAAATTTGATTTAATTGGAGGTAAAGTAATTAAATTTGAATTTCTAATATTTGAATATTTTGGAGATAAATTAATTGAATTTGGTATTAAATTATTATTTGATGATTTAATTGAATTATGAATATAATTATTATTATAATCATTATTATTATTATTATTATTATTATAATAATAATAATTTTTTAAATCTGAATTAAATAAATTTGAAGGTAAATTATTAGATGAATTTGATAAAGTTCTCTTATGATTGATTATATTATTAAGAGGATTAATAATAGTATTAGTGTTATTGCTATTGTAATTGTTATTGTTATTATTATTGTTATTATTATTATTATTATTATTATTATCATTTTCATCATTTGATGAAGGTTCTGAAGATACTATATTTGAAATTATAACTTTTGGTATATTAATTTCGTTATTTAATTTTTGAATTTTATTATTTGAATTATTATTATTTGATATTGAAGATTTTCTTTTATTTTTCCTTTCAACATATTGACAAGATTCAGATTGTTTTTCACAATTTGAACAACAAGGTAATTCTTTTGAACATTTTTTCTTTAATTTTCTACATCTTACACATGCATATTGATTAAAAGATTTATTATCAATATTATTATTATTATTTGATTGAATATGATTCATTTGTTGAATTAAATTCATGATATAATGAATATTTTATTTTTCAAATTATTAAATTAAAAGAAGGATAATAATAGGGGAGGAAAAAAAGAAAAGATAATTTAGTAGTTTACAATAGTACGAGAATATATTATATTATAATATACTATAATGATAATTTATTATATTCTAAAAGATTAAAGAAAGGGTAAAATGTTAAATGTTAAATGTAAAATGTGAAATTCAACCAAAGAGGCTAAATTTGAAAATATTGAAAGTGTGAACAAAATTAGTCAACCAGCCGTTTCAACGTTTGTCTGTTTGTCTGTCTGACTGTCTGTCTGTCTTTCTCTGTTTGTTTCTGTGTGTGTCAATGAGTTAAAATGTTTAAAACTCTTTGCCTTCTGTGATGATTGTGATGATTGTAATGATTGTGATGATTATATAATTATAACAATAAACTATAACAATAAACTATAATAATGAACTATAATAATGAACTACTATACGGGGTGATACGGAACAATGTCAGATAAAGAATATAAAATAGAGGATATCGGGGATACGGGGATACGGGAAAGCAAATTATTTCAGGGAAGGACGGAGTTTCGGAGCTGTGGAACTATAGTAGGTCTGAAATTACTGTAAGGTAAATCTTTGGAGATTTATTTTCTCCGCTCGGGCGTGGGAGATTTGTGGTTTGGCCGGCCTAAATATTTGATATTCAATATTTAATATTGCACTGCGAGCGGAGGTGGAGGAAGCGTGGGGCGTGGGTCATGTAAATTTCATATATATTATATAATTAAATATTTGGGGGTCACGGAGTCTTATATATATATATATATATATATATATATAAACATCTCATATATTCTATGTTTTGATCTCAGCGGTATTTAATTTACGCGCTAAGAAACAATTTTAAAGCATAAATAAAAATTTTTTTTTTTGTACACGACACAATATCATGTTGTATATTTCCTCCAATCGTGGCGGTGCATTTTCATGCTACGCCACACAGACACGTGATTAATATATATAATTAATATTAATTATATAATTATTTTCTTGGCTTTGCCATTTTTCTCTCTGTGTATAATAATCTTCCATTGATTTATTGATATCTGATAATCTTTTCCTATATCATTTTTATAATTGCTACATCTTATCAACACTATCTTTATCTATTATTTATATAACCTTGGTATCAAATTGATACTACCCTCAGTTATAATGCTTCCATCTTTCCCTTATCCAAGTCTGAATAGTTTACAAAAACGTTCATCAATAGCTTCTGAAAGACCAATTTCATATAAAACTGATTTAACAAATAGTTTCTCAAGTTCTTCAAGTTTTTTAAATGATAATAATAACATCAATAATAATCATAGTAATAGTAATAGTAATAATTTTAATCATTCACAATCTTATCTTCATACTCATATACATCAACATCCATTAAATTTTTTAAATAGTAATAATAACAGTAATAATTTATTATCTTCATCTTCTTCAGTAAATGAATTAAATTCAAATAATAATACTATTAATAATAATAATAATAATAATAATAATAACAATAATTTATCATCAAGTTCATTATTATATAATCAATCATTAAATTATTTAACTTCAACTTATTTTTCAAATTTACCATTATATTCATTAGATTGGACAATATCAAATAATGATTCATTATCAAGAATCGCTTTAGGATCTTATAGAGAAGATTCTTTAAATAAATTAGAAATTTTATATGGTTCAAAGAATTATTATAATATTAATAATAAAGAAGAAGAAGATGATGATGAAGAGGAGGGAGAAGGTCATGAATTTTTTAATTTTAATAAAGTTTGTGATTATTCAGTTAAATATCCAATAACTAGATTACAATGGGATCCTTCAATGAGTTTATTAAATAATGATAAAGAAATATTAGCAACAACTTCGGAATGTTTAAGAATTTATGAATTAATTAAAAATGATGAAATTGATAATGAAAATAATAATAAAATTAATAATAATAAAATTAATAATAATTTTGATAATAAAATTTTAGTTGAAAAGGCAACATTAACAAATTCTAAATCAAAAAATTTAAATCAATTACCACCAATGACATCATTTGATTGGAATAGATTTGATCCAAATCATTTAATAACTTGTTCAATTGATACAACTTGTACAGTTTGGGATTTAATTAAAGAATCATTTATTGCTAAAACTCAATTAATTGCTCATGATAGTGAAGTTTTCGATGTTAAATATATTTATGGTGATTCAAATGTTTTTACAAGTTGCTCCTCTGATGGATCTGTTAGATTATTCGATTTAAGAAATTTAGAACAATCAACAATTATTTATGAAAATTTAAATTTACCAAATAATGAAAATAATAATGAAAATAATAATTTAGTAAGAATTGCAAATTCAAATTATAATGCAAATCAAATTGCAGTTTTAACTTCAAATTCAAATGAAATTTTAATATTAGATTTAAGAAATGTTGGTATACCATTATATAAATTAAATAATAATTCATTAACAGTTAATTCAATATCTTGGCATCCAAATAAAAATATTTTATTATCAGGTAGTGATGATTGTCAAATTTTAACTTATGATTTTACAAATAATGATACATTACAAAAAAATATTAATATTAATAATAATAAAAATAAATTACCAAATTATTTATTTTCAACAAATATGGAAGTTAATTACGTTTGTTGGAATCCTGATGGTGATTGGGTTGGTTTTAATAATGGTAAACAGTTCCAAGCTGTACAATATGATATCGAAGATGATATCGAAGATAATGACAATTTCGATGATATTAATGCAAATTCGGATGATGATATATAATACTTTAATATTTATATTATTTAATTAATAAATGTATACATAATATATATATATATATATAATTTAAATATTTAAAATATTTAAATATTTAAAATTTTTAAATGAGAAAAAAAGCGTTTTTTTTTTTCCTTTTTTGACTCCGTTTAATTTTTTTACTAATGTTTTGACTTGACCTCGTTTAAATTGATAACAAAATAAAACAAATTTGACTTCTTTATAACACACTCTTTTGTTTTGACTCTTTACTGACTTGGTTGACTCCTTCTTTAAGAAGTTCACATGTATTGATAAATATCAATAGTTGAAACTGTAAACCTTGAATATAAATTAAAGCATCAAACTTCAATCCTTTGCTTCCCTCTTTCTCTTCTTCTCTTCTTCTTCTTATTCATTTTCTTACTAATTTATTCATTTGAATCATCTCTATTTGAAGTTTCATTTATCAAATTAATCGAATTCTTTAAATCAAAACTCCGAATTTCATATCGGAGATATTTTCTGTACTGGTTATAAAAAATATCGATTAAATGTATGTTTTTAATATTAATTATTAAATAAATTGATGTTTTAATTAATTATAATATTAATTAATAATTTCATTTACTAACATATTAAATTTATTTATTCATTTATTAATTAATTTATTATATTTTAGAAAAATGCTAAGATCAACTACAATTAGAGTCTCGCGTTTAGCAATTAATAATAGATTATCTTTAATTAGATTACAATCAACAAAAGTTGACGTTTCAACTGAAAAATATTCAAGTCTTTATAATGTTACAAATCAATTTGCAGATTTAGATACTTTTGCAAGAAGACATTTAGGTCCTCAACCAAATGATGTTAAAAATATGCTTAAAACTGTTAATTCAGGTAATTTCCAAGAATTTATAAGTTCAGTTATACCTGAAAAAGTTTTCGTTGGTAGAAAATTAAAAATTGAGCCATTAAATGGTTTCTCTGAAACTGAAATGTTAAATAATTTAAAAAATATTGCTAAAAAAAATAAAGTTTTACGTTCTTATATTGGTAAAGGTTATTATGGTACAAAATTACCTTTAGTTATTCAAAGAAATTTATTTGAAAATCCAGCTTGGTATACTTCTTATACACCTTATCAAGCTGAAGTATCTCAAGGTAGATTAGAAAGTTTATTAAATTATCAAACTGTTGTTTCTGATTTAACTGGTTTACCAGTTGCAAATGCTTCTTTATTAGATGAAGGTACAGCAGCTGCTGAAGCAATGATTTTATCTTATAATTCATTTAGAGGTAAAAAAAATACTTTTTATATTGATTCAAATATTCATGAACAAACTTTAAGTGTTATATTAAGTAGAGCAAATACTCTTAATATTAATGTTAAATCAATTGATTTATTCTCAAATGATGGTTTTAATAATTTAAAAGAAAATATTAATAAAACTTGTGGTGTTTTAGTTTCTTATCCAGGTAGTAATGGTTCAATTCCATCAATTAAAAAATTAATTGAAATTTCAGATTTAATTCATTCAAATAAAGGTTTATTCTCTGTAACTTCAGATTTAATGGCTTTAACTTTATTACATCCACCTTCAACTTTTGGTGCTGATATTGTACTTGGTTCATCTCAAAGATTTGGTGTTCCAATGGGTTATGGTGGTCCACATGCTGCATTTTTTGCAGTTACTAAATCATTACAAAGAAAAATGCCAGGTAGATTAATTGGTATTACAAAAGATAGATTAGGTAAACCTGCTTTAAGATTAGCATTACAAACAAGAGAACAGCATATTAAAAGAGAAAAAGCAACTTCAAATATTTGTACAGCTCAAGCTTTATTAGCAAATATTGCAGCAAATTATGCAGTTTATCATGGTTTAGATGGTTTAAGAAATATTTCAAATAAAATTTATGGATTTACAACTATTTTAGCAAATCAAATTAAAGATAATTCAAATCATGAATTAATTACAAATTCTTGGTTTGATACTTTAAGTATTAAATTAAATGGTATTAATTCAAATGATTTTATGGAAATTGCAGTTAAAAAATTTGGTATTAATATTTTTAAAGTTAATGATTCAACAGTTCAATTATCACTTGATGAAACTGTTAATGAAAATGATTTAATTGATTTAATTGAATTATTTACAAATTCAAGAATTCAAATTAATAATAATTCAGAATTACCAAAATTTCCTGAAGAATGGACTAGAAAAGATGTTATATTTACTAATCCAGTTTTTAATAAATATCATACTGAAACTTCAATGTTAAGATATTTATATTCATTACAACAAAAAGATATTTCATTAGCAAATTCAATGATTTCACTTGGTTCATGTACAATGAAATTAAATGCAACTGTTGAAATGGCTCCAATTACTTGGCCTGAATTTGCATCATTACATCCGTTTATTCCAAAAGATCAAGCAAAAGGTTATTTAGAACTTATAGTTGAATTAGAAAAAGATTTAGCTGATATAACTGGTTTTGCTAGAACAACTTTAATGCCAAATTCTGGTGCTCAAGGTGAATATACTGGTTTATCAGTTATTAAACAATATTTACATGTTATTAAAGGTGAAACTAATAGAAATATTGTTTTAATTCCTGTTTCAGCTCATGGTACAAATCCTGCATCTGCAACAATGGCTGGTTTTAAAGTTATTCCAATTAAATGTTTATCAAATGGTAATTTAGATTTGGTTGATTTAAAGAAACAAGCTGAAAAACATTCAAAGAATTTAGCTGCAATTATGGTTACATATCCATCAACTTATGGTTTATTTGAACCAACAATTAGAGATGCTTGTAATATAATTCATGAAAATGGTGGTCAAGTTTATCTTGATGGTGCAAATATGAATGCACAAGTTGGTTTAACTTCACCAGGTGATTTAGGTGCTGATGTTTGTCATTTGAATTTACATAAAACTTTTGCAATTCCACATGGTGGTGGTGGTCCAGGTGTTGGTCCAATTTGTGTTGCAGAACATTTAGCTGATTTATTACCAAAACATCCACTTTATGAAACAACTAATAAAAATACTGAAAACGCAATTTTACCAGTTTCTTCAGCACCATTTGGTTCAGCTTCAATTTTACCAATTCCTTATGCTTATATTAAATCAATGGGTGGTAATAATATACCATTTTCTTCTGCAACTGCAATTTTAAATGCAAATTATATGATGTATAGATTAAAAGATGATTATAAAATTATGTTCTTAGGTGAAAAATCAAAGGATGGTAATGATGAAATTAAATATTGTGCTCATGAATTTATAATTGATTTAAGACCATTTAAAGATATTCATATTGAAGCAATTGATGTTGCTAAAAGATTACAAGATTATGGATTCCATGCACCAACAATGTCATTCCCAATTCCAGGTACTTTAATGGTTGAACCAACTGAATCTGAAGATAAAGCTGAATTAGATAGATTCATTGATGCAATGTTATCAATTAGACAAGAAATTAGAGATGTTGAAGAAGGTAAAAGTGACGGTTTAATTTTAAAGAATTCACCACATCCATTAAGTGATTTATTAGAAACAAGTGAAGAAGAATGGTCAAAGAGAGGTTATACTAGAGAACAAGCTGGTTACCCATTACCATATTTGAAAAATTTCAAAAACTGGCCAACTGTTGGTAGAGTTGATGACACTTATGGTGATCTGAATTTATTATGTACATGTCCAACAGTTGAAGAAGTTGCAAACATGGATATTGAAAATTAATTATACTGTAATCCAATATAATTTTCATTCTTTTTACATTTATTTCCGCTATTTTTATTCGACTTTTTAAATTTTTATATTTATGTATTTCATCCCTTTTAATAACGTATTATAGATAATTTGTTTTACTTGGAATATGCATATTACATAGGTCATTTTGTTTAACGATTAAAATAGAATTGCATCCAAAACTATTCATACATGGCATATAATCGGAAAATGAAATGACATATATCTGTAATTCATAGTTTGTTGTTATAAAGTTAATATAATAATCTTTGTGTAACCCAATTTGTGGTTAAACTTAGGCTGATCTTTTTCTAGATTCTTTATTAATTTATCAGGTTTGTATTAAAAACGAATAATATTAAAAAAAATCTTTTGTCATGGTTACAAACAAGTAATTCCATACGCTAACGGAGTGGTTACACATGGTGTTACAGAGACATTTACCAATGTATTACTCTACATGATGATGGTTAAATATACCGATGCCTGTTATTATAACTAACCTTTGTTGGAGATGAAAATTATGTTGAGCATATTTTTTCAAAATTAAAGTGCCTCATGTTTATTCATTGGTTTATCTATACAATTTATTTTAACTTTGAAATTATTAGTTTTAATGTCTATACATGCCGTAAACGAATTGTAGAGTATTTAATGCTGAAAGTATTTCATTTTACTAAATTTGTCTCACTGTAATATTAATAAGGTTTTCAACTCTTTTTTTGTTATTCTTGTGATTATTATTCAATACATTAGCTAGTTATATAGGGGGGTTGGTTGGCATTTTAATGTCCTGTCCAAATCAAGAGTTGATAACCCTATAATATTAAGCAGGGTTCAACTTAATGTAAACGTTAGAGTGTTACCGATAAGCAAGGATGTGGCGGTGCATGAATTTATGTTCTCCGGCAGATTGTGTAACATTGGATTACTTAAATTATTTAGAGCTTTACAATTTCAAATTATTGATATTTATTATTACTATTATTATTCACACTCTGTCTTGTTTATTTGTAAGTTGTTATTAGATTTCAATAATCTAACCAAAGCATAGTAGAACAATACTAGAGTGCAAACTGGTTACTCGTAGAAAGTTAGATGCTTAAATATACATGTTTTTTTACTCAAGAAAATGAGTGGGATCCTTTTCACCAAAAAATTTCAAATGAAAGAAGTGGTTATAATTATCGAATAGAATGGCTTTGCATTAAAATAATTAAATTTGGCATATGCTTTACTTATTCTTATATTTGATTTTTCTCACATGATAAGAGCAATAAGATATTTGCTTTATTAATCTAATAATCAATATATTGTATTAATTGTATTTTAGTTAATAAACAAAGTTCGTATTATTTCCTCCTAAATGTTTTTTATCCGACAGCTTTTTAATCTATAATTACTGATAACCAAAAAGTGCTTTAAACTGGTTTTAGATTTATGGTGTTTCAAGGTAAGGTTTGTTTTAGTGAATAAGCAGTATAATTATCTTCTTCGATTGAACTGTATACATTCTGCAGAGAATAGTAACGTTTTTTTTGTTTATACGTAGCTTCCTTAATCTAGGGAATTGTAGTTTGGAGGCAGGGGTTAAATATGAAATTTATACCTTTTTAAGAATTACAGTAAATAAATAAGAAATAAATAAATAAGAAATAAATAAATATTTATAAAAATGAGAAAAATATTTATGTATAAAAATTTCAAATGTCTAAATAAAAATTGCATACAAAAATTTTGAAAATATATGAAATGTTTTAGACAAAATTATATAAAAGTATAGTAATAGAATGAATAGATGAAAAGTGGTTTGATTTTATATTTTAATATGATATAATATATTAAAAAAAAAAGAAACAAAACAGAAAAAATTACTTTATTAATTTTCAATTTTCTCTTAGTTTTAATTTGAATGTGTTATTATTATTATTGTTTTTCATTTTTTGTTAATATTGAAAAATATTGATAATTTGGAATAAACTGATAATGCGATTTATTTTAAATTTAATTATGTGATCCAATATATTAGATTATTAAAATTTATTTTAAATGATTATCTATCAACTTCACCGAAGACTAAATCCATAGTACCAATAATTGCAACAGCATCAGGTAAAAGATGACCTCTTGAAATATGATCAAATGCACCTAAATGAGCAAAACCTGGAGTTCTAATCTTACATCTGTAAGGTCTTTCGGAACCATCAGAAACAACATAAACACCCATTTCACCTTTTGGAGCTTCAATTGCAGTATAAGTTTCACCTTGTGGAACTTGATAACCTTTAGTGAAAAGTAAGAAATGATGAATTAAAGTTTCCATATCATTTTTCATTAATTCTTTTGAAGGTGGTGAAATCTTGAAATCTTCAACTTTAACTGGACCAGCTGGCATATCATTAATACATTGTTCTATAATTCTTAAAGATTGTCTAAATTCTGCCATTCTAATTAAATATCTATCATAACAATCACCTTTTGTACCAACTGCAATATCGAAATCAACTAAATCATAAGCATCATAAGGTTGAGCTTTTCTAATATCATAAGGAATACCAGAACCTCTTAACATAACACCTGATAAACCATATGCTAATGCATCATCTGCGGTAACTATACCAATATCAATTGTTCTTTGTTTCCAAATACGATTATCAGTTAATAATTCTTCAGTTTCGTCAATTCTATCACCGAATTGAGTTGCCCACATATAAATATCATCTAATAAACCAAATGGAATATCTTGTGAGACACCACCAGGTCTAACATAAGCTGAATGTAATCTAGCACCTGAAACTCTTTCATAAAATTCCATTAATTTTTCTCTTTCTTCAAAACCCCATAAGAAAGGAGTTAAAGCACCAACATCCATAGCATGTGATAAAACTGACATTAAATGATTTAAAATTCTAGTAATTTCACCGAATAAAGTTCTAATATATTTAGCTCTAATTGGTACTTCAATATTTAATAATTTTTCAACTGCAACTGCGAAAACTTGTTCATTTGTCATCATTGAAACATAATCTAATCTATCAAAATATGGTAAAGCTTGCATATAAGTTTTAGTTTCAATTAATTTTTCTGTACCTCTATGTAATAAACCAACATGAGGATCAGCTCTAATAATTTCTTCACCGTGTAATTCTAAAATTAATCTTAAAACACCATGAGCAGCTGGATGTTGAGGACCAAAATTAAGTGTAAAATGTCTAATTTTTGATTTTTTAACTTTATGATCTGGTGCATCTTCATTTTGTAAAGTCCAAGTTTCCCAATCTTTTGCTTCATTAATAAAATTTGAATAATTACCCATTGCAGAATTAATTTCTAAATTAACAGTTGATTGAAATCCATCATCACCTTCAACTGCAGATTCACCTGCTTTATCACCTCTCTTTTTAATAATATAAAAATCATTATCATCTGCTTGTTGTTCAATTTTATGAAGTTTTGGTAAATTGTTTAAAGGTTTTGAAGATGATAAAAATCTTCTTGAAATATTTGTAGTATTTCTAAAACTAGCTCTAAAAGTTGATGAAAGCATTATATGTAAATTTATTAATAATTTTATAATTGATTAATATTTTTTCTCTCTTTAATATTATTATATTTGACTTTATAGTTTAAAATTTTAAATAGATTGATTTTCTTTTTAAAATGAAAAAAAAATTTATAAATTCAAATTAAATATTTTATATATAACTAATAATTGAATAAATAAATTGTACTATTAAATATAAAATTTATTGATGATATTTATAGTTAATAAATATGAGTATGTTTTTTTTTAATTAATAACCCAATTTGAGAATAAGTTTGGATATATACTAATGATAAAGTAATATATTATGAGTATATTAAACTAGTTATAGAAAATATAGTTAATAAATAAAAGATTAAATAGAATTAAAACAAAAACTATAGTAATAAATATATGTCTGTCTCTGTTATAACAATAAATATAATATACTGTGTATATTTTGCAATTGAGAAATCAAAAGTTGAAAATGCAACAAAATATTGAGCTCAGTTTAAGTTCCCCTCAAATATTTTTTTAATGAGGAACGAGAATTTTTTAATTGCACAAATTAAGAACGAGTATCTTGTAAGCAAATTTTAAGTTACATTAATGATTTAATTTGTTTACTTATCAAATAACAATTTACATAAATTACTGATAATTGTATTTATATTATTCAACA
>JAJLVP010000050.1:0-14463 GCA_030570435.1 Pichia ethanolica | reverse complement strand
AATATATAATTGTTAAAAATGTTACATTATATTTAATTCAAACTGTTAAATATGGTAAACCTTTTATACCTGATTCAAATACATTAAATAATTGTTCAAAATGTAATAAAAAAATTACAGAATTAGCTCGTTGGGATATATTATCAAAAAAAACAGCATTTGCAAAAGGTTCATCACATTCATGTCCTTTTAGTTATATCTTACCTGGTTCATTACCACCAACAACAATTTTATCAAATATGAATACATCAATTAAATATGAATTAATTTGTATGACTACTTATATTGATCCAAAATCTAATAAAGATCAATTAATTAATTTATCTCAACCAATTAAAATTTCACGTTCAATTTTAAGAGAACAAGATAGAAATTCAACTAGAATTTTCCCGCCAACAGATGTTAGTTCAACTGCGGTAATTCCAAATGTTGTTTATCCTCGTTCAACATTTCCAGTTGAAATTAGATTAGATCATGTTTCAACTCCAAAACGTAGATGGAGAATGAGAAAATTAAATTGGAGATTAGAAGAATGTATATCTGTTAAATCAAATCATTGTGATAAACATAATGAAAAATTTAAATCTGTTTATGAAACAATGAAAAAGCAAAAAAAATCTTTAAGAACTTATAAAAATAGTGGAGGTGTAGGTCGTGCAAATATAAATTATTATTTTGAAGTACCAAAATCTCAATTAAATAATAATAATAGTAGTATACCAAATAGAAATTCAAGAAATAATGATAGTAGAGAATATGAAGATCTACATTCAAATCAGTCAAATTCAAATGCAAATGCAAACTCAAATGCAAATACAATTCAAGGTAATTCTCAACCTTTAATTCCACAAGCTTCAAATTGGTCAGTATCTGCATCACCAGTAAATTCAAATATTCAATCTACAAATTCAAATTCATTAGATCAAATATTAGCATCTTCTCATAGTAATACTCCAAATAGTCAAACATTAGGTAATCCTGATGAAGTTGTAGTACCAATAACAAATAAAGAAGAAATTTATATTGAAGAAATCAGAGCAATTTCTTCAGGTGAATTAAAATCAGGTTGGAAATCCGATTTTTCAGGTTTAGGTAGAATTGAATTAGTTGTGGAAATTTCTTTAATGAATTTAATATCAATGGGTATAAATAATACAATTCAATATAAAGGATTAATAAATTCACAAACTTGTAATTCAAAATATAATGAATCATATGAAGATTCTAATTCTGGTTGTAATTGTTCAATTGATGTTGAAGATCCTGAATTAGGTATATCAGTTACTCATAATTTAATCATAGAAATTGTTATCGCTGAAGAACTGATGCAAAGTACTTTAGCTTCATCCAATTATAATTTAAAAGCTGCAAGACAAAATAATTCATCAATATCTGCTGCATCTATTGTAACTGGTAATATTCATTCACAATCGAGGGTTAGACCACCATCTCCTGCATCATCATCACAATCAGTTACATCAAACAGTAATAATAATAATAATAATAATAATAATAATAATAATAATAATAACTCACAGCATAGAACTGTGCTAACAGAAAATGATTTCCCAGATGATCGTGTTGGACCAGAACCTCTTACTGGTAATAAATCAGATGCAAGTAACCACATGCAAGGTATACCAACTGGTGTTGCTAGAGTTTTAAGAATGCAATTCAAAGTAATCTTATCAGAAAGATCAGGTTTTGGTGTTGCTTGGGATGATGAAGTTCCACCTACTTATCATGCAGTTGGTGCATTAAGTCCACCAACTTATGATCAAGCAAAGCAGGATGCAATTAATTCTCCTATTAATCAAGATTTAGCTGTTCCATTAGAGGATAATTCAGATATAAGCAATATCGCAAATTTAAAGATTTAGTCTAGATTATATAATAATTAAGTTTTTGTATAAAAAATATTAATATGTAAAGTTAAAAATGCTATTTTTTAATATTTCAAATTTCTGAATTTTCAATAAATGTTTATTGGTAATAGAAAAATAGAAAATTGAACAGAAGTGCCTAATAATTCAATGTAATTTATAAATTAGGTATATTCAGAATGAAAAAAAGTGCAAATTTCATTTAGATTTCAAATAATTATTATTAATGATGAATAACCATACTTGAATTATGTTTCAACAATATCATGTAGTATTCAATGAAACTAGAAATGTAGGATTATCAACACCAAAAACTACTCATTAAATATATTGTAAGTACTAAGCTATTGGAAGCTAGTAGCTGTTGATAGGGAAGATTCGGTCATTACTCGTATGGTTCAAATGTACTCAAAACTATTAACAAATGTAATACATATTTATTAAGTTGCATAAAATCATATAGAATATTGTAATTATTAATGATCTCTTGAAAGACAGTGTAATAATGAAAATATTTATTAATCACCATGTATGAAAAAGCATCTGCCCAAAATTTTGAATTCATGATTTATTATTTCTTCCCATTCTTCTGTATCTTTCTCTACGAAGTTCAACATCTCTATCATAATAATTATTGTTACTAGCATTGTTACCTGAGTTATAAAGTTGTGTCTTGGGTTTCTTTGTGGTTTCTTTTTCAGAATATCTATCAAATAAATCAACCGATCTTTTCCTTGGATTTTCTGAACTATTCTGAGTTTTTGAGGTTGTTTCAGATGATGAAATATTTTGCATTTTGGTTGATTTTTGCAAAAATTCTTGAATATTTTTAAAACAGATTCTACCATCTCTTTTTATATAAACTACTATACCATATTTAGTAATTAAACCACCACAACCAGTTGAATAATTGTTTTGATTATAGGAAGGATAAAGATCCGTTATTTCGCCAACTATTTTTTCATTACTATTATTATCATTATTATTTAAAATTTGAATAAGTTGAGAGGGAGCATTGTTATATGAAACATAATTAATTAAGCTGATACCATTTGGACCTACTGAAACTTTTGAAATTGGATAATCTATATTATTTAACAAAGAATGAGTACATGACATCGTTATAGGATCTAAAAATAATGAATTACCATCTCTTGTACCAATTAATAAACCTAATTTTGAACTTAAATCATTAGAATTAACAGGTTCAGAATAAGCAATAGAAGTTAAAGATGAAGATGACAAATTTAAAGATTTTATTAAACTTAATTTCATATCAAAAAATTTAAATATATATAATTGGCCATCAGTTCCTGCTCCTAATATAATGTCAGATCTTAAATTCCATTCAATATCCTCCAATCCGCCATCTAGTTTGAGATGTGTTATGAAAGAATAATTATTCTCAACGTCAAAAATATAGATTTGAAAACTTGTTTCAGATAAAGAAGTAGAATAAGTTCTAGTATGTAGTGCTAAATATTTACCACATTTTGAATATTTCATGGTATGTGGAGATATAGTACCATTATCTGGAGCTTCAACTTCAATAATTAATGGTGTCGATATGAGTTTATTATAATAACTGTAAAGAGTTAATGAAATCTTTGATTTACTACTATTACTTTTAATACTATCAGTATTATTTGAAAGATTGGTAGATTTAGTAGTCAAATTATTAGTATTCAATTTAATAGAATTTGAAGAAGCTGGACCTCGTGGAATTGAAGTTGTTGATTTTTTCATTACAATTCCTAATAAAATTGGTAAATTTGGATGAATACATAATGATGAAACTGGGGAGATACGTAAGGTTAAAGATTCAATTGGTGAAACTGTATTTTGTGATAGAGATTGTTTTGGTAGAAATTTATGAATAGATAATACTTCTGTATTTGGGGCATAATGAGCAACAAACGTGCCGTTATCGGAAACGCTCAATTGATGCTTCATTTGATAAAATTGCTAAATATTGTGTTTATTACAGGTATACTATATATATTCCACTAACAAAGGAAAGAAATGAATGTTAACTAAATCTGTAACAATTTCAAAATAGTAGGTTAAAATGGAAACCGCAGACATATTGGAGACTTAAATTTTCTATAGTGTGAGACGTTTCTGAGGAAGTTTTTTACACAGACACAAAGAAAGAAAGAAAGAAGGAAAGAAAGAAAGACAGGGAGGGCTTCGTGGCCTTTTCTAAACTCCATATATTTTGTTTCTTTTAATCAAACAATCTTATTCTAGTAGTTTACATTTCCTATCAATAATTTCTCTCTAGCACATTAACAAAATAGTCAAAATGGTAAGTTACATCTATATGTATTTATTGGTTTTATGCTAATGATTTTGAAAATATTATACTAACTTTTTATCAATGATTGATTCAAATTGAATCAGATCTTAATCACGAAATTTAACGTGTTTATTACAATTTAAACAGGCAGTTCAATCATTTCATCAAAGAAGAGCCAATGAAAAATTTGCTAATGGAATTAAGAAAGTTAGAACAGGAGAAAAGCAAAAAGTTAAGAAAGATACCACAAACAAGATAAATCTTCCAAAGTGGTTGATCTTTTTACTTTGTTTCTTACTTATCGGTAGTGGTGTTCTTGAAGTTCTCAGGATTTTCTTTTAAACTAATACAGTACTTCTTTTAATAATATATATATATTACATATTTATAGAAAATAACCATCTTTGTACTTTAAAATTAACTAAATAAAGACATTAATAAATATAATTGTACTTTTCTAAAAAAAATCCGCTGAATTTTTATTTTCTTTTTTTTTCTTCCTATGACAAATAATTTTTAATACTTTTGAACTTCAAAATTACAATTACGACATTGACTGTTCACTACTTTGAAACAAGAACAAACAACAAAAATATAGCAAGATGTCAACCCCAATAAATATTTCGGAAGAATATCAACAATCGGTTAACATCCCTATACCTGTTTTCCCACCTTTTAAATTAAGATCATCACTTATTGATAAAGATCCAGTTATTTGGGAATATTTATTATTAGATTATATTACTTTGTTTAAAAAGCTTATAGCATTAATTCCATTCAATTCAGCTAAAAATAAAAAAAATGGTATTATACCACCTATTGTTTTAACAACAAATACAAAGAATCAACTTCATGTATTTTTACAAACATTCTTGCATGAATCTTCCTTAGAATCTAATCAAGTTTTTTCACTTGGTGCAATTAATCCAAATATTAGAGAAAACCAACATATTCTAAAATTGATTGTATTTGTATATATTAAAGAAACTAATTTAATTAATTTAAAATTAACTGGCACTTCAATTTGGGAATTTTGTAAAGTTTATGTTACAATGTCTGATAAATATTCAAATAAGAAGATTAATCAAAGTTTAATTACAATTCCAATTATAAGAAAATTAATTCAAGGTTCGATTAAATCATCATATACATCTAAAAGTGATGATGTTAGTCTTATACGTTCATTACAAGATCATTTAGGTAAACTAATTGCAAGTGGTAAATGGAAACAAGATGATTCTGAAATTTTATATTTATTGTTAGGTCAACATACAAAGAAAAGTGTAACAGGAAATAATAATAATAATCTCAATAACAAAAATAATAATAAAAAGAATTTCAAAAATGTTAAATTAAATAGTAATAATAATTCATTTAGTTCAGAATTTGCAGAGAATTTTGTTAATAAACATTGGATTGAAGTTTTAGAGGAATTATATGCAAAAGGTACAGGTATTCATTCTCATATTTGTATTCAAATAATGATATTAAGTTTATGTTCATTATCAAGTCCTAAAATCTTAAAGTTGTTAAAAGAACAATTAGAAATTAATGGACTCGTTAGATTAAAACAATTTTATTCATTAGTTGCGTGTGTAGTATTATCTAAAAAATTTAATGATTTAAATCCTGATTTAAAAGATTTATTATCAAAAATTTTAACAAAGCCAAGAAAAGAAAAAGTTGTTACTGAGAATAAATTTGATACTGAAAAAATAAATAATATTATTGATATGTTCCCACAATTATCAAATGGTCAAACTAAAACTTTACTTAATAAAAATAACAATAATGTTGAATCAGTTATCAATAATGTATTAGAAATTGGTATCGATAATTTATCAACAATTGAAGATTATGATCAGATTCTAGAAAAGAAAAAATCGCAGAAGAGGAAACCAAAGAACGAATTTGAATTTCATGATAATGATAAAACATATACTGTACAAATGGGTAAAAAAGAAGTTGGTGAACTTGAAGATTTGAATGAAGATTTACGTAAGAAAAATCTTGAAAGAGCACTCGCATTATTATATGATGCAGATGAAGATGAACCCGATGATACGTATATTGATAATGAAGGTAAAACAATTTCTATGATAGAATCCAATAATGATGGTGAAAATGATGATGAAAATAAACATGCAATAGCAGAAAATAAAGAGTTGGATAAAAAATTATTAGAAATTGAATCAAAATTATTTGCAATTTATTCATCTTCACCTGATAGATTAAAGAGAACGGATAGAAATACACCATACAGATTTGAACTACGTCGAGAAACTGGTTGGACAGATGAACAAATTGAAGGTTGGGCTCGTGTTTTAGAGAAAAATCCAAGGAGATTCCGCCTTCTTGAAGAAAAACTTATTTACATTGATGGTTCATTAAATAAAACTGGTAAAAAGTCCACTAAATGGAGTGCACCAAAGAAGCAAAGTGAAAATGATGAAGATAAGGCAGAAATTGGGAACTCGAAATATGGCAAAAATCGACATACCACAGATAAACGTAAAGGTGGCAAGTTATTTATCAAACAAACAAATCATCCAGAGTCTAATTCTGACTCTAAAAGTAATAATGATAATGATAATACAACACCATCAACGAAAAACAACAACAATTTTAAAGCTTACATGGAGAAGAAGAAAAAGACAAAAACACCGCCTAAAACCGCCAAAAGATAATAATTTGTTTTTCAAATTAAATTTTAATGTGCGGTAAATATTAGATTTGATGATCATAAAATTTAAATCGAAGATTTTTAACTAACATGCAAGAGTTTTCAATTTATTTCCTTTTATTTCCTTTCATATAAGAACATAAAATTATCTATTTATTGCTTTATGTATATATATATATATATATAGTTACTTAATAAAATATTCTCTTTAGTTTAAATCATAACAAATAATTAATAATTAATTAACAATGAGTATTATAAAATCTATTGAAGGACTCGGACTTACTGAACCTACATATCCAAATGTGAAAAAAATTACATACGAACCACTTGAATTAAGACCATTTGATATTGATATTAAAATTTTAGTTTGTGGTGTGTGTGGGGCCGACACACATTTTACGAGAGGTGATTGGGGTGGTCCAAATTTCCCCATTATACCAGGTCATGAAATTGTTGGTATTATTGTAAATAAAGGTGTTGATGTTAAAAATGAAGATTTTAAAATTGGCGATAGAGTTGGTGTCGGTGCACAATCAGATAGCTGTGGTGATTGTTATAGGTGTACACATGGTTATGAGAATAATTGTAGATCATCTTCCTTAACTTACGGTAATTTTTCACCTATGCCAAAAAGACAAGGTGGATATGCGTCCCATATCAGAGTTAATTCAAAATTTGTATTTAAAATTCCAGATAATTTATCATCAGAACATGCAGCACCTTTATTATGTGGTGGTATGACAAGTTTAAGCCCTTTATTGGTTAATGGAGTTAAAAAAGGAACAAATGTTGCAATTTGTGGAATTGGTGGGATTGGTCATATGGGTATTATGTTTGCCAAAGCTTTAGGTGCAAATGTAACTGCAATCTCAAGTACCAATGAGAAGAAAAAATTAGCATTAGAATTAGGTGCAAATAATTTTATATCAATGGATGATCCAAATTTTGCTGAAAAACATTTAGATGAATTTGATGTTATTTTACATACTGGTTCCTTTGTTAGTAATAAAACTATATCTGAATTAGTTCAAATGTTGAGACCAAATGGTAAATTGCAATTAATTACAGGCCCTGATCTAAATGATAAAACGTTAGATTTAAACGTTTTCCAATTGATTGCTAATAATGCAAATATTGGTGCTGTTTCGAGTGGCTCACCAGATCAAATTAAATACATGTTGGAATTGGCTTCGGAACATAATATTAATCCATTAATTGAAACTTTGGATATTAATGAAAACAATGTTAAAACAGCCTGGGAAAGAATAGATAGCAATGACGTCAAATTTAGATTTGTCCTCACTGGTTTTGATAAGTTCTTTAAATAAATAGGTTCATGTGTTGATAAATAAAATATAATTTCAACTGACATTTAAATATATTTGAATATATGAAAAGTATTTTTTTCTAGTAATGCCCTGACTTATCTCTGCAAATAATAATTACATTTTTCTTGTAGGTTCTAGAAGTGGGGAATAATATCAATATCTTTTCTACTATAATATATCAGTATCAAAAAATTTGTAGGATATAGTAATTAAGAATTCGAAAAATGATACCTTATCTTTGTAATCTATTTTTACACTTATGCAATGAAGCAAATGGGGAAATATTAAAACTTTTGTATTTACCAAATGCGGCAGGTTAACCGATTTTTGATATTTCCATATTAGGAAGGTTTTCCGAAGTTTCAACTCCCATAATTTTTCAAAACTAAAAATATTTCGAGAAAGTTGAATTGAAATATTTTTTTTTTTTTGAAAGCGAGAAAAAAAATAGCTGTATCAAAAAATACTAATTTTTTTCTCTACAATTTGGTAAGTTTATGATATTTTGCCTAATTTACTACACTATTTGAAAAATTGTTACTTTTATCCTCATAGCATAACCTTTCACCAAGCTATTAGTAATTGAAAATAGCATTTTGGAGTTTCATAAGCTTTATGTTTCATTTATTATTTTTGCAATCAGATCTTTATATATTGCGTGTAAAATCTACAGCCCTTTTTCTTAAACAGTTTCAATATTAAATTATTAAGTAGGTCTGACTTTTATTCATTAGTAAGCTTTTTATAAATTTTGTGGAAAATTTCAACAAATTCTTTATATACTGACAACTGTTCACTGCTTATTAATTAATATTTTAACTAACAGATGGAGAAATA
The DNA here is from genome assembly GCA_030570435.1 of Pichia ethanolica. NCBI lineage: Eukaryota > Fungi > Ascomycota > Pichiomycetes > Pichiales > Pichiaceae > Pichia > Pichia ethanolica. Next base: position 5,430 of record JAJLVP010000050.1, on the reverse strand, counting down.
TACTTACTTTTTTATGCCATTTCAATTTGTTTGTGAACAGAATAGTTCCTTTTACTTATTTTATTTTGAATTTTATTTGTCAAAGACAATTGATTTGATGGACTTCAAATTGCATAATGTACTGACAAAAATGGGTATTGTTATTAAAATTAAGTAAATTTCAATTAAAGTCTTCTTATAATAATGGATCTTATATATCATATTATAAATATGATACAAATTATATCTATATCAATTGAAAAAGTACTACCAGAGTAAGAACATTACGTAATTATATTGTCAACCGTAATAAAATTATTTGAAAAATTTGACTACATTTTTCACTTTACAAATATCACTCTTTTTAGTATTTTTTTTTAATATGTCAATGAGCATTAGTTCATATGAAATCATTAATGAGTTAATTCGTCTATACTTTTTCAATGTAACATATACAATAGTCACAAAAAATATAAAGTCAAAAATCGTCGCCAAAATTCTGCAGTATGATATAGCTGACCATACAAACATCAACTAATTCCGATATAGTGTAACGGCTATCACGGTCCGCTTTCACCGGGCAGACCCGGGTTCGACTCCCGGTATCGGAACTTTTATTTAAGCCTGGCTAGCTCAATCGGTAGAGCGTTTGACTCTTAATTGTTAGCAATCAAAAGGCTGCGGGTTCGAGCCCCGCGTTGGGCTTAAATTTTTATTTTTCATCTCAAATTCTAAAATAATTTTCTTCTTTCTCTCCCTATTGCTTTTGTCTTTTTCTTTCTTTATTATTACAACTAAAAGGGAATATTATTATGTTAATATTTTTTTAATTATATACATATATAGATAATGTAAAAGTATATAAACAATTAACTATATTTTTGAAAATCTAGTTAACTTTATCATAATAACCAGATGTTTGATAATCAGAAGAAACTTGAGGTTTCCAATTTAATTCAAAAACACTATCATTGTCATCATCTTTATCATTTTGATGGCTATTAACTTCATTATTTTTTGGTGAATTATATGGATTTATATTTGAAGTATTATTAATATGAGCTATAGTACCTTTTTGTACGAATCCAGCTCCATTATTAAAAACTGCAGAATTTGACATTGCCAAAGTTGTATTTGAACCTTTTTGAGAATTTGAATTATAAAGATTACTCAAAGATGGAGTTTGTGATAAAGCTTTATTAGATTCGCTCTTCCTTAATGCTTCAACATTTTGTGCCATTATTTATTTTGCTATTTATCACTTAAAAATAAAAAAAAAAATTGTTAATACTTCCTAGTTTTAAGTATTTAAGTATTTAAGTATTTAAGATAAGATTAAAAGAAAAGGTTTATTTTATATTTATATTTATATTTATACATCCATATAAAAAGGAGCATTGTAGCTCAAGAGAGGGAATGTTGTCATTAAATAATAAACATAAAATTATTATAGTGATAAAGATAATGGTAAATGGTTAAGTGGAAGTAATTTCGGAGTCTAAATGAATTCCTATTTCGCACGGACTAATGGGTTCCAGATTGCTGATTTCATTTCCATCACAGTGAATTATTATTATATATTATATTATATATTCGGGGCGGGTCAATTTATTAAATAAATAAAATTGTAATAAATAATTGTAATAAGAAATCATAATAATTGAATTAAAGCGTATTTGCACAACTCTCCTATATAATAGTGTGCTTATATAATGACGTTATAAATGATATAGAAATTGTTAGAAAGAAAGAAAATGTGACCAAAAATAAAATGAGTTAAAGTGATAAAAAAAAGTTCAAATAAAAAAATAGTAGTTAGAAAAGCTGAACTGAAAATTAATATAGTAAATTTAACATATAATATAATGTAATAAAGATATTACATTTGATTGTGACCATAAACATTAATAGAATCATAATTATCACAGCTTACACTTGGAATAAAATTGTAGTTATATTCATAATCTTCTTCTTCTTCATTTTTATTATCATTACCTTCTTCTTCTCCTTCATCTTTGTAACTAATAAATTTAGTTAAAGTTAAGCCTGGTAATTGGCAATTTTCTTCAACAATAGAAACTCTGTGTTCTCTATCAAAAACAATGACATTAGCTTCTTTATCTGCAAGAGAAAGGTTGTTATTAACGATGATAGACATAATTTATAATTTATAATTTGTAATTTATTTGTTGGTTTGCTTGTTTGCTTGTGTTTGTGATTATTTATTTACAATAAAAACAAATTGTAACAAATTAGTGAATTTACTGGCAAGATATTTAAAAAAACAGAAGAGGGATGTAGGCAAATATTTATACAGAATTTTATCTACTTAATAATTTTTAAATTATTTATCATAGTATTAAATAAAGCAATAAAAATAGAAAAGTAAATAAATAAACAAACAAATTAATTAAATTAAATTAATGAATCATTATCTTAAATTAACAATATATGAAAGTAAACGGACAAACGGTGTGACTCAAATTAAATTAATTAAAAAATAATACTAGTTAATTAAATTTAGATCTTCTGATATCAGCAGTTTTTACTTTCCAATATTTAAAAATTAAATACTTCAAAAAAGTCGGAGTAATCGGAAAATGTATTGAAAAATATGGATAAATGGTAAATAGGCTTGAAAGCCGTATTTTGATTTTGATATATTAACTTTAAAAAAAAGGGAAATGCGGGGGGTTTGAAAAAATTGAAAAAAATTAAAAAAAAAAGGACACACGGAACTATTAATTAATTTGTTTACTATTAATATAGCATTCAAAAAAAAGGAGAAACGGAAAAATAACTGCGCAAGCCCGGAATCGAACCAGGGGCTCAACGATGGCAACGTTGAATTTTACCACTAAACCACTTGCGCTTGTTATATTTTGTAAGCTTCCTTGGTTTTATTGAGTAAATAATTTATAGTGAAATATTTGAATGTAATTAAAAAGCTTGGATCTCAGTTAAAAACTATTGACCTAAGTTATGATTAATTTCGAATAGTCTCTTTTTACAACAATGAAGTCGATATGGAGAGGCTTGAAGTAATTATTCTAATTGCTTCTTCCTCCTCTATATTAAAGTGACTCCCCATGAACAAGCATGGTTACACAATTTTATACAGGAATAAACAACTCTTTATATATTAAAATAAATCCTTATTTTCTAAAATTATCTTTTATTAACTATTGATTATCATTTGGTATCCCTAATAAATTGTTATCTGTTGCAATCTAACTGTTCTAGATGTTGGGTCCATACTTTAATAGTTATTATACTTACAAAAAGAAACTATATAAAATAACTAAATTATGTAAAGAAGTTATAAACAAGGGGAAATTCCCTTCTATTTATAAACAAATCAATACCTAATAAACCTTAAGTAACAATAATTAAGTGAGTCATATAAATAACCAAATAAGCCCACAAAAAGGCTTCTAGAAGTTTCCTGAAATAGGAAGTTGTTATTATCACTATAAAAGTTCTAATAACTGGTTCGTTTAATCGGTTATAACGCTTGTTATATTTATTATTGATTGTATTGTAACATAGTTGAGAAACTTATATAGTAACTTAATTATGTAATACACTTTTATTAAGAAGCGCAACTTTGGACAGCAAAGTTGCACACATGAAAAGTTTTTACATATTTCATATTAAAATTAAGTATTAATATATAGTTTTCTTTATAGAACTTTATAGAAGAACAAGCAGACACCTACCCACATAAATACCATATTACTATAGAAAACCTATCGGTAATATTACATGTATATATATATTTCTATATATATGTGTGTATCTCAATATAAGAAGAAAAGTATATAAAGAATATAGTAGTATAGTATTTATATACTCAGAGTCTCTCATACTAAAATGAACGTCTAGAATTTAATAAATATTGAGTGTGGCGATTCTTCTAGTATAATAAAAGTTGTATACTAGCAAAAGTTTCAGATAAGCAGTTGAACCAGTTGGAGTTGCCATTATTAAACCATCTGCTTGTGCAATTGCTAATAAATCATCATCATCATATAATTCAAGCATTGTAACATATGGTGAAGGTCCTCTATCTACTGTCAGTTCATTAAGAACTTGGTGTTCACAAACGACATCACCATTTGCTTTATGTACACGACAAGTAAATCTCATTCGCAGATCTGTTTTAACACCATTATTTATTGCATCAGTCAGAACTTGCGTAATCACATCGCAACAATATGAATAACCTAATAATGATGTTAACTTGTGAATATTCATTTGGCGTTAATTCCTGTCCTATTAGCTGAGGAGGGGTCACATTTAAGTCAAGTAAGGTGCACAAACGTTCTGCTTCTGCACATTTAAAGAAAACATGATATGTGCCACCCTCCGCCGAATGACATAGTGAACAAGGTATTTTCTCTTAAATTATTCATTCAATTAAATCTCGCTCCTTCGAAAAAGTAAATAGGACTGGATGGCCAAGTTGGTTAAGGCGTGCGACTGTTAATCGCAAGATCGTGAGTTCAATCCTCACTCTGGTCGGTTTGTAGTGGGTCAATGGTCTAGTGGTATGATTCCTGCTTTGGGTGCAGGAGGCCCTGGGTTCAATTCCCAGTTGACCCCTTTTTTCTTTGCTTCAGCTGTATAAATTGATGCTCAAATATCTTGTTTTGCTGGAAGGGTGAAAGTAAATCTGTATTTTTTTTGCATGCATTTGTATGGTATTTTGTTATTTTTGATTAGTCCATAAGTCCTTTCCGTGGCTGTTCATAGTTTTGGGCCTGTTAGAGTCATGAACTAATGGGAAGAACTTTAGTGATATGTTTACTTTTACATTCAGTGATTGAAACTTGATCTAATACTTTAGACAATGATTTGTTTTGGCACCTAGTCAGATAATTTGATTTGTTGCAAATCAAGGCTGGCCATGTGCAGCTCCAGGTGAAAGTCAATTTTAAAAATTTAATAAATTGTAAAAGTAAAAAAATAATGGTTTGAGGCCAACAGGAATCGAACCTGCAACCTTTCGATTTGGAGTCGAAAGCTCTACCATTGAGCCATAGCCCCAACCGTTAAAATGTGTAAAATAGTATTTGTATTGGATTGTTAATTACCTATTCAAGTACGGTAACAGTTCCTACACACAGAGAGGTCTCCCTCCCCCCACATTTCACTTATATGTCATTTCATCATATGATTAAGGAAACACCACCTCCTATTCCATGGAAATACTATGAAAAATGGGACCCAACCAAACAAATATCATCTTTATCATTTAAGCAACAGTCGAAAAAGATAAATTCAACTCTAGAAATTACTGATTGCACTCAATATTGGGACTCCAAACTACAAATTTCCTCTGAAAAATGGCAAACAGTTCTCAAAACTCTTTCAACTCTTCATAATAAACATCATGTTAGATTTAACGAAATTTACGAATTACAAGTAGGTCTCTTAAATTCATGTTTC
>JAJLVP010000049.1:0-14594 GCA_030570435.1 Pichia ethanolica | reverse complement strand
ATGAATAATCTTCTAATCTTGATTTTTCAGCTTCTTTATCAGTTTTACCATCCCAATGTTTAAAATAACCTTCAATAGCAACTTCTGATGCTTTTTTATCCTTATTTGCTAATGCACCTAAACCACTAGTTTTAGTTGATTGTCCATGTAATGCCTTTGCAAATTCTTTATCTTGAACAAAATTCTTTGGTGCAAGTTTAATATCTTCCGAACTCATTATATTTATTTAATTAGTTAATTAGTTAATTAATTATTTATTATCTAATACAGAAAAAAAAGAAAATAAATTAAATTAAAGAAGAAAAAAAGGTTAATACTTTAATTTATAATTCCAATTTTAAAATCTGTTATCAAAAAATCATCAATTTTTCCAAAACCTCTACTTTTTAAATGTAAATTTATTTCATAATCTGTCCGTTGTCCAACTTTTTAATTATCATTATTTACACTTTGTCTAACTATTTATTTTTCAAACACGCGCAAAATAAACGATTTACGATTTATACGATTTAAACGATTTATACGATAAATTTATAATTTTTATATACGATTTATACGATACATTTTCAATTTTTATGCTATACGAAATTTTTAATCATTTTTATATATGCCGAACGTATACAATTTTATAATTATCTTTAAATTTTAAACGACACTATATTAATATACAGATAGATATATATATATCTATCTAATCAAAAATTGGGGCTTTGATTTTTCATTTTATCTACATTGCATTACTTAAATAACTCTGAAAATAATATTAATATTTTCCGAAGAATAAAACGAAAAAATAAACGAGGTACGAAGAAGTATTTTGAAAGTTCGTAATTTGAATTATATTAAAATAATTTTTAAATTGTAAAAAATAAACGACAACTGCAGGATTCGAACCTGCGCGGGCAGAGCCCAAAAGATTTCAAGTCTTTCTCCTTAACCACTCGGACAAATTGCCAGAATTACAAATTAATTTGAAGTTTCTTTTCTCATCAAAATAGTGTCACGTGATTTGTTTAACTTATATTCTTTTCTATTACTATTTTCTAATACTCATTGACTCTAATGTTTGTATAAAAACATTTTTGAGCAAACAATACCCAAAACAAAGTAAAAAGTTTCCTTATTTTTCTTATTTTTAAAAAAATATTTAAAGAAAACCCCTAAAATATTAATTTTGGAAATAATTTTAGAAAAATATCCAAAGTATTGATTACGTAAACGATTTTAGTTCACACATTTCTTTACATCTTCTTGTTATTTGTAATTAGATTACTTAACTTTAACTTCAAATAACCAACTAGTAAAAAATAATAACATATTCGACTACATTTAAAATTAATTTACAAAGGTTACTTTTTCACATTTTAAAAAAATAAATTAAACCGAAATTAACTTTCAAAGAAATCTTTGAAAGAATAAATTTATATAACTATAAAAAATAGTACATCTTGAAAACTATGATAAATAAGGGAGGAGAAAAACAAATATAAGTTACAATTCAAAATCGAATTGTCTTTATTCAAAACTAAAATTTATGAACACATTAATAGGGTTATTTCAAACTAAAAATAAACTACCCAAAACACCAAGTACAATACTATACAAAAATCCATCTGCTATCTTAATATTACCAGAACCTTCATAAACAGACTCTGAAACCGAGGCTGTATAATAATTAACTGGTGTACTTATAGTCTCTGAGAAATAAGAAATAATAGAGTTTTGACTAACCACATTATAACCTTCTGTTTTTGTTATTGGAGTTCCATATGTATTATACGTAACAATTGTTTCAACAGTTGTGGATTTAGTACCAACCAATCTTGTTTCTGTAGTAGTTCCTGTAGTTTCAGTTAAAGGACATAAAATCGTATAAGTTGTAATAGTTTCACCAATTGTTGATGTCACGGTTGATAAAACACCAATAATAGAAGATTGGGTACATTTGTTATCAGAACAGCTAATAATTGTATCTGTTACTGTTGATTGAAGAGTCTTAGTTGTTTCATCCAATGGGCAAAATGTAGTATATGTAGTAATTGTCTCACTAATAGTAGATGTAATAGTTGATAATATACCAACGACAGTGGATTTAGAACATTTATTATCAGAGCAGCTGGTGATAGTTTCTGTTATAGTTGACTCAATGGTTTTAGTTATAGAATCAATAGTTTTGCCGTTAGAATAACTATCATCGTTACCATATGAAACAGTTGGTGAGACAGCTGGTGAAGCAGGTGGTAAAACAGTTGATAAAGCAGATGATAAATCAATATTTATTGTGGATTCTTTACACTTTTTATCTGAACAGCTTGTAATGGTTTCAGTAATGGTTGACTCAACTGATGATCCCCATTGAGAACTGGTTTCAGTTGTTTCAGATTCAACACATTGACCGTCAGTGCATAAAGATTTTGATTCAGTAAACGTTGCTTGACTAATAGAGGATATTTCAGAAGCAGAAGATTTGCTGTTTGGTTTAGAAATGAAAAGGGATAAGTCAAATGTTTGGATACTTCGTTTAGTTACACCCCCAGATTCAGTATTTATGGTCAATTCAAAAGAAGCAAAGAATAAACTTAACTGATCATTATAATTTCCAGTAAATTCAATTTTAATATAATTGGATTGAATTTTGTGATCTACTATCAACTTTGTAGAGCCAGCTGAATAATTCGTATCTGTTGAGACAAAGTTACCTGAGCTACCTTCAAACAATTCGAAGCTTTGACTATTTGCTGTAACACCAATCGAATTGATAAGATCAAGTTCTAAGTAATCAATTAAATATGCTTGTGGAACATATATAGTCCAAATAGGACCATTTGACCATTCTCCTTCAATATATGGAATAATCGATACTGAACTACCCGAAGGCTGTAAGCTTGAGAGTGAGGAAGTCGTATTACTATAATATTGTGAAATACCACTCGACTTAGTTTCAGTAAAGCTTGAAATTGAATTTCTAAGACTAGAATCATCGAAAGTAGAACTCTTTGTTGTAGCTGCGCCAGAGTTTGAGAAATCTGATTGGGAACTTTCTTGTAATAAAGAAGAGGAGTTAATTATAAAACTAGAAAATGGCAATTGAGAACTACTGACTGAAGTAAAAAATAGTGAAGATGTATCTTTGGAATTTGAAGTTGACGATAATATTATAGATGATAAAGAAGAAACTGCGTAAGATGTTAACGATATAGAATAAGATGTTTGAATTGGTTCCGTTTCTTTCGAATTAGATGAACTGGAGAATAAGGGTGAGATAGAAACAAAAGAAGATTTCGCAACTGATGTAGTTCCTGTAATAACTGTAGCAATGGAAACGGAAGAAGTAGAAGAAAATAGTGTAGAAAATGATGATATCGTTTTTGAAACACCGGGTGAAAGTGTTAACGACCGGGCAGATGATTGAACTAAAGATGAAGGAGTAATTGATGAGATAGAAGGTGTTGAAAATATAGATGATTTAAACATTGAAGACTGTGTTGATGATGAAAAAAAAACTGATGAATTAGGCGATAACGATAGTGATGAATCTGGAGATAATGGCGAGGATGATGGTAAGGATAGTGGAGTTGAAGATAATGATAAAGATGATGGAATTGAAGATTTAACAGTTGATAATAGTGAAGATGATTTCATTGAAGAGGAAAAAACTGAAGATGGTAATGTCAATTTAACCGAAGAAGAGACTAGCGACAATGAAGCTGTATATGATGAGATTGAAGATGATGAAATCGCTGATTTAACTGAATATGATGTAGTTGAAGATGCTGGTGAGAATGATGGTGAAGGCTTACCGGAAGAGGATGGAGCTGAAGAAAATGGTAAGGATGATAATGGAGAAGATAACATAGTTGAAGGTAGTACAAACGATTCAACTGAGGAAGAAACTGAAGATGATCGAGCTGCAGATGATGAGATTGCAGAAGATAAAGTTGATAAGTTAACTGATGATAGAACTGAAGATGGTGAGTCAGAAGAAGAAGAAGAAGAGGAAGGAAAAGAAGATGGCGATAATGGTGTTGGCGATAATGGTGTTGTTGATAATTGTGCTGAAAAAGATGGTGAAGATGAAACAGGGGATGATTCTGAAGATGAAATTGAAAAATTAACTGAGGAAGACAATGATGATGACCCAATTGAAAAATTTGAAGATAAAACTGGAGATGATGGAGATGATGGAGATGATGATTTAACTGTAAATGATGATTTCACTGAAGATGATGGTGAGGATGGAATTAATACAGGGGTTGAAACTAATGAAGAAGATAAGTATGATTGAGCTGAGGAAGATGGGGGTGATAATGATGGGCCAGAGGAAGAAGAAGAAGAAGAAGAAGAAGAAGAAGAAGAAGAAGAAGAAGAAGAAGAAGAAGAAGAAGAAGAAGAAGAAGAAGATGATGATGATGGGGATGATGGGGATGATGGGGATGATGGGGATGATGGGGATGATGGGGATGATGATGGTACTGATGAGGAAGGTGACGAGGAAGGTAATGATGATGGTGGTAAATATGATGGTGCAGAGGATGGAGATGATGGAACTGAAGAAGGTAAGGATAATTTAACTGACGAAGAAACACGAGATGAAGGAATTAAGGATGAAGGAGTTGATGAAGATGATGAAGATGATGGATCTAATAGTGAGGCAGATGATGATATTGAAGATAAAATTGAAGATGAAGCTGGGGATGATAAAACCGAGTATGAACTTAGAGACAATGAGCTCATGATCGAACTAATTGGGTTGTTATGGAAAGATGATGAACTATATTGGGAACTGGAGGATGAACTCAATGATGAAATTTTGGTCATGTTTGAACATGCACCTTCTTGCACATCGTAAATTGAATAAATCCAGCCACTGAAATCCCCATGCAAAATTGTACTAGGAGTTGTAATGGTAATATTCAACTCAGATGATAACCATATATTAGTTAATAAAATTCTTACCGGATAATAATAACCTTTATCAAAGTGGACATAGAATGTTGCAGAATCTTGAACAACAGCAATGTTAGCACCAGGATCTGAATTATCTGGGATTTCGTTAGGGTGACAACATGAGAAGGCATAACTATTACCAAACCAAACTCCAGCCATATCATCGACATTATCAAGAGTGAAAGCATAAATACCACTTTCCTGGGCATACAAATAACCAGTCAATTGGTTAAGATATGCTTGACCACCAATTATATTAACACTATCATATAAGGTATAGTTTGTGGATGATAAACCAGCAATAGAATAATTTGGATCTTTAATATTAGAAGCAGATCCCATAATTTCATATGATGTGTATGCGTTAGCAACAAGCGCAGCAAAACTATAAAAAGTTGCTTGAAAGCCATCTGCAAAAGAAGCCATTAGAGAGTTAAAAGAACATCCAGTAGCAATTGTATTTGATGATGCAATTCCATAGGTGGTAGGTAATGTAACTGTAGAAACTTCAGGTCCTGAAGTCATAGAGCTTGATAAGGTTGAAGAAATATATGGGGAAGAATAAAATGATGATGATGATGATGATGATGATGATGATGATGATGATGATGATGATGATGATGATGATGATGATGATGATGATGATGATGAATTTGAGCCCAGAGATGTTGGAGTTAAAGAAGCTGTAGTTTCACTACAAAATGAGATATCATTAATATTAAAGTTGATAATATCTGTTGAAAAATCGATTGATTCATTATTTGGGTCAGTAAGATCAAAATACATTCTAAGTTGATCTGCACCTATTGATACATATATAATTCTTATTGGATATAAATAACCCTTTTCAAGATAAACAACTGAGGTATGATATTCGAAATCTTTTACTGATAATAAAACCTCACCATAAGAGTCGCCATCTTGGCTCCAATTACATGCATCAAAAGCACCTTCTCCTAACCAAACTGTTCCAGAGCTGAATGTATCATTAAATGAAACGGTATAAATACCAGAAATTGAAGCTATAATACGAATAAAAGTTGAAAATAAAATAATAGAAAAAAAATGTTAGTATTTGGAACATTTAAGTTCAGAATATATTGTAAAAAAATACATACGTGAAAAGTAACCTTTTAACTCAACAAGCTTTTGATTCATTGCAACATGTGGATGACCATAAAGGGTATAACCCTCTGTTGCCCAAGACCAAGAACCTGGAAGTGAAAAATTTGGGTTATCAATAGAATCAATTGTAGTAACTATTCCATTTGTAGTATAGCTTGCACCGATATAGCCAAAATCCCAAAAGGATAACCATGGGAAAGAATAGACTGTTGCTTTAAAACCAAGTTCTGTTGTTGCATCATTTGAGAGAGTGATTAATGCACCAACACCGTTTTGAGATTGAGACCAAACATTACTCTGATAAGAGGAAGTATCAGCTAATACCAAATTAATTATTGATAATGCCAATCCTAGATATGAGTGTAATTTGTAGAGCATTGTTTTTACCAAAAGAAAGGAAAAAAAATAGTACAAGAGAAAAAAAAATGATATAAATATAATTACATATTTATTTTGGAAAGAAGGAAAGGAAAAAAGTGGATTTAAATATATATTTAGTTTATTCAGTTTAGGACATGCCAAAATATGAAAACAGCAACCAAGAGTTGAAAATGAATAAAAATTATATTTTTAAATTATAAAAATTAAACTTTTACAAAAATTAATTAAAAGTATCCGAACAAAACGAAAAAGAGAGTAAGCTTTTACAAAATGATTAAAAAAAATACTACTTAATAACTTTTTTTTGGCAAAGCTCATTTTATTTACCTATTAAATATCGTAAATTTAATAAATCATTAAAAGAATATACACATATAATTTGATAATTTTTTTTAAAGGTAAGCTAATTTTTTAGTGTGCATACAGATATTATTATTTCAATTATAAAAAATATCTTAAAATTTAATTTCGGTAATATCTCACAAAAAGCATGCAATCTCGATTACTTCAGTTGCTACTTAGATTAAATATTTTTGCTAATTATGGATTAATTGATTTGCCGAGTTTCAATGAAGACTTCTTTGAATATTTATTATTATTATTATTATTATTATTATTATTATTATTATTATTATTATTATTATTATTATTATTATTATTGTAATTATCATTATTATTATAGTTATTAAATCTAAGATTGCTAATATTACACAAGTCAACGTCTCCTAAATTATGCCCTCTCATTATTAGTTAATTATAGATAAGAAAACACTTTATTGTCTCTATTCATTTAAAAGTAAAATACTTTTAATGATAAAACTATTAATAAGAATAATAATATTAATCAATAGTTTAATAAACTTTGTAGTATCAAACGTTAATTATGGGTTTTTTTGTGTATATTACTATTATGATTTTCAATAGGAAATACAATTAACCCATTTCAATGTGGCGCATTTTAACTAAAAATAGTTAAAATGTTCGAGATTTTCATTTTGCAACTCCACGTTAACTCGGCTATTTATTTAATTAATAATACGATTGCTATTTTTTCCTAAAACATTTTACAACTTGCTGAGCTTTACAAAAATAACAAGTAAATAAAGTTTTCCTTCTCAAATAAGTAAAACTTAAATCAATGTCGTATTTTATTTATTTGTGTATTTTTGTTATTCATTTATTCAATTTTTTTCAATTCTGGAACGAACTTGAAGTACAAAAAAGATAGTCAATGTTTACTTTTCAAATAACTCAGATCCGTATATAATTTATTTTTAGAATTGAACTAAATGACATCAGAAATATATATATTAAAAATTCAAGGCAAATTTAAGTAATAGTTGATGTTTTTCCCTTTTCTCTTTTTTTTTTACTTGACAGCCTTGTCTTTTTGGTTTTACTAATTTCAAGTCAAGATATCTGCTGATCAATCTGACAAAAACACCAACATTAATCTATAATAAGTAATAAATAATGACTAAAAGGGAGATATATATATGTACAATCAAGAAATGGCCTCCACCACAACACGTGACCGAAGTGGCACATGTGTGTGGGTGTGTTGCACATTTTCCAGCGTGGCGCAGGAGAAGGACTTTTTCCTGTTAATTTTCTCATAATCTGCAAATTTACAGACCACTCAGCGAATTAGTTGATTACACGGGGAGTCTCCCCATAAAACGTGTGTTGCGCTCTTTGCAACATGCACCAGCTGGATTTGCTTGTTTATTTTTGTTGGTGTTTATTTTACTTCTTATCTTACATATTTAATAACGTATACAACAGTTGCATACTTAGATTCGGTTGATCATTTTAGTCTATTATATCTATATATATCTGAAAAATGGTAATATCGTAAAGATATTTCAACAATCGGAAAAAACTATAACTCAATTGATAAACAAACTAAACTAATACTTTTAATAACAATAATTAACAATAATATAATAACAATAATACAACAATGAAATATATTGACGAATTCGATATTGATTTGGTGAATCAAGCCTTATCATTCAACTCAACTGATATGCACATTCAAGGTACTTGTGATTTATTTACAACAAAACCAGTTGGGTCAGATAGGAAACTTTATAAAGTTTTAGGTAAACTTTATAATTCTGAAGAAGATGGGATTTCAAATGAAACAGGTTTAGAATCGAGATCAAATAGTAATTCAAATAATGATAATAATAATCATAATAATAATAATAATAATAATATACAACAAATTTTTAAACAGACTCGACAAAATTCAAATATTTCAATTAATTCAAATAGTTCAAATAAATCTGTTGATTCATTAAATTCTCATTTTATTCAATTAAAGAAAAGATCATTATCATATTCTTATACAAAACCTATAATAATTTTTAATGAAGAAGATAAAAAGATGAAAAGAGCTCATTCATTTACATCACCATCACCAGAACCTGAAATTGTAAATTCAAATTTTTATTCACCATTTGGTCCATTAAATAAATCATCATCAAGAAAATTATTTGGTTATTTAATTGGTGCATTAAATGCAACATTTCCAGATCATGATTTTTCAACAGTTCAACCAAATCATTTTACATTACTTCAATCATCAAATGATTTAATTTCAAAAGTAAATTCAATTTTAATTTCAGCTGGTAAATCAACTGGTTTAGATTGGATTTGGCAAACAATTAATACTCATATTGATTTAGATCAATGTATTTGTTTCCAATTTGATCCTCAACAATCATTTATTGATGATTTAAATGTTATATGGTGTAATATGTATTTTATTTATAATAAAAAAAAGAAAAGAGTTGCATTTTTATATTTACTTGCAACAATTTTAAATGAATCAACAAATAATTCAACTACAATGAGAAGAAGAAATAGTAAAATTGGTACTTTAGATGAAGAAGGAATGAAATTAGGTGAAGATGATAGTGAATATGATTTACGTTATAATAATGATGATTATGAACCAATTTATGAAGATGTATTTGAAGAAGATGATATTAATATGGATAATGAAGATAATAATGTAATTGTACAAGGTAAAAATGGACCTGAAGAATTCGATTATGATGAAGATAATGATTTCCAAATGACTGATGATGAACTGGCAAATGAAAATCAAGATGATGAAGGATTCGTATAATATTTTATTTAATACTTTATAATTAATTAATAGTTTTTATTAACTTAATATAACACTATAGATAATGAATGAATTGTTAGCGCGTTAAAAAAAATAACATAAAATTTCAAATAAAATTTCATCAAACACGTTAAAAAATATACATGTTTATTAATTTCTTAACCTTCTTTTAATAATATTGATGAACATTATATAAAGTAATGGATATACTTGATTACTGTGATGAAGATTCATTTATATTAGATCCTGACTATGAAAATATTTTAAATTCTTTTAAAACGCATCAAATTTCAACATCTGAATTATTATTATCCTCAATTTCAACAATTGCTAGAAAATTAAATAAAACTGAAGAAGAAATTTCCAAATTTTTAACCAAATTTGAAAACGAAAGGAATAAAAAACTTTTAAATTCAATTCATAAACCATTTAATAAAGATAATGATAATAAAATTATTGAAGAAACTAATTATTTTACAATAGGTGATGAATCAATTGATAAAATTTTAAATGGTGGTATACCAATTGGTTATTTAATTGAAATTTCAGGTAAATCTGCAAGTGGTAAAACAAATTTATTGTTAACATTATCAATTACTATACAATTACCAAAAGAATTTGGTGGTTTAGGACCAAGTATATTTTCTGATAACGATAATGATAATAATAATAACAATATATCTAATAATAATATTAAAACTCTATATATACCAACGGAATCTCCATTAGCAACAACTAGATTAAATCAAATGATTGATAATTTTAGTGAATTATTAAGAATGAATGGAATATCAGATAATGAAAAATTTTATCCAAAATTAGATAATGTATTAACAACATCTAATCCAATGAGTAATTTAGAGGAACAAGATCATATTTTAAAATATCAAGTACCAGTTATGTTAACTAGGGATCCATCAATTAAATTATTAATTATTGATTCTTTAACTCATCATGTTAGAGCACAATTAACATGGTTTGAACAAATTAATTATGTTAAATTAATTTGTACATATTTGAAAAAACTTGCTAAAAAATTTAATATAACGATTATAATTGCTAATCAAGTTACCGATAAACCAGTTAAAGGATTATATTGTAGTAATAATAATTTGATTTGGAAATTAAATACAGAATATCAATTAGCTTGGATGAATGGTTGGGATAATATTGGAATTATTTATAGACAATTAATGAGAAGTGAAGGTAAAATTGATGAAGCTGGTAAAAGTTTTGAAAGGTTAGATTATCTAGATGATTTACAAAATTTAAATTATAATGAAGAAATCAATGAATTTGATAATTCAAATAATTCTGATAATTTGAAATTAGATCTTAAAAATATTTTGAAAATGGAGAAAAAAAGATTATTTGATAATAATTATAAAGTTAAAATAAGTGAAATCAATACAAGGCCTGCATTAGGTTTATCATTATTAGAATTTATTGATATGAGGATTGTATTGAAAAGAGAATATGCACCAATTTTTGATGAAGAATTAATTGATGAATTTAGTGTTGAATTAGGAATTAATTTAACTAATTCTAATGAGGAACAGAATTTAAATGATAATAATTTTATACCTTTAGATACCTCAACACAAGATAATAATAATAATAATAATAATAATAATAATAATAATAATAATAATAATAATAATAATAATAATAATAATAATAATAATAATAATAATAATAATAATAATAATAATAATAATAATAATAATAATAATAATAATAATAATAATAATAATAATAATAATAATAATAATAATAATAATAATAATAACAACCATGATATTAAAATGAAAGATAAGACACAAATTGTTAAAGAATTAAGTAATAATACATATTTAAAAAATTATAATTTTGAATCATTTAAATCATTAAAATGTGTTTTTGGACCTTTAATTCCAGCTGGTGAAAGTAAAAGTATTGATTTTGAAATTTGGAAAGGTGGAATTAGAAAATATAATAGATAAAATTTAGTTATTCCAATAAGCCCAATCTTTATCAATAAAACGATTTGAATTATTTTTACTAAATTTATTAAATTTTTCCATATCATCATTTGATAAATCAATTATATTAAAACCTTTCTTTAATCTTTCAATATTTGTTGATCTTGGTAAACAAACAACATTTCTTTTCATTAAATAACTTATAACCAAATCAGCTGGAGTTATATTATAAGAATTTGCTAAATTTATAATAAAAGGTAATTTTAAAATTGGAGCACCTAATGAACCAAATGGTGAATAAGCTTCAATTATAATATTATTTAATTTACAAAAATTATATAATTCAAATTGTGGTAAACAAGGATGTAATTCAATTTGATTTACAACAGGTTTTGTTCCAGTTTCATTAATTAACCTTTTTAACATTGAAATTGAATAATTTGAAACACCAATTGATTTTATTTTATTAGTATTTTTTTTAATATTAAGTAATTTTTTATAAGTTGTTAAATAATCACCATTTGAATCAATTAAAGTTTCACCATTTGAATCAATTGGAGTTGGAATTCTTATATTACTATTACTATTATTATTATTTTCATCTTTAACATTTATTTTTTCAAAACAAGCAGGCCAATGTTGAATATATAAATCTAAATAATTTAAATTTAAATCATTTAAAGATTGATTTAATGAAATTTCAGGATCATTCCAAAAGCAAGGCCAAACTTTTGAAGTTATAAATAAATCTGAACGATTTAAATTATTTTTTGAAGATTTGAAAATTTCATTTAAAACTTCACCAATATATTTTTCAGTTTTATAATACCAAGCACAATCAATATGTTTATAATTACCATGTAAAATTGCAGTTCTTAAGGCATTTTTAAAATCTTCAATTTTACCATCGGATTTAAAAGCTGTTCCAAATCCGATTCTAGGTATTCTAGAACCATCCAATAGTTTTAACGATGAGTTTAAACTTTTTAGACTATTTTGCATTTATCAGCAAGGATAAATAAATAAATGTATAGATAAATGTATAAATGTATAAATATGTAAATATGTAAATATAAATAAATTAAGGCTGTGAATGACTTGTGTCAGATTTATCCGAACTCATGTAATAAAAATGTTAATTAATAATGGCTTTAAATATCTTATAATTAATAATCATTATGGAAATACAACAAATGACCTGTCATACTTTTGTTTTCACTTATTTGCAAATTTATTAATTTTTATTGTTTGACGAAATTAATTCGTGACTTGTGGTACCACAAAATATTTTGTCGTGACCTAAACGTCTCTTTCTTTCTTTTTTTTCTTCTATTTTTTTCGCTTTTCGCCTGTTTAAAGAACAAAAATTTAATGTGCAAACAATTTACAATTCGCCCGAATTTATTTTTCCTGTGCTAATTAATAATAATCTCTTAATTTAACGCCGTGTTTAAACAGATTTGATTGATGCCTTTATGTTTTTTTAACGTGTATTAAATATCTAATAATTACTAATAGCTAGTATTATTATTGTCAGCCCTCACTATACAATAATGTATGTATCTGACATGTTTTTTGTTTGTAGTATTTAATAAAGATCACCGTTTTGATAGTACGTTTTGTCATGGTTCGTATCTTCGAGAAATTTAATCAACACTTTTCAAATAATAGTTGATTGAATTTTTATAATTTCATTGAAATCTAATTTTAATTGCGTCTTTTTTTTTTCATTCTAATATTTAAATTATTTATTTATTTATCCCGTAATTAGAATATTCCAGTCTCCATAAGTTAAACGGTTATTAAATCTTAATTTTATTTATTTATTTTACTGGTTCCTATTTGTTGGTTTTTAGAATATATTATTAATTATAATATACAAAAATCTTAATAGAGCCGTTTCGGTTGTTAACTAAATTATATTTTAATCCTATTTTTTCATTACCGGTTTTTTTTAACTTTTGTATATTACTAATTTACTTCCCTGTTATTTCCATTTTAATTCACATACATATACATATTTATTTATATTATATATATATATATATATATATATATAAAATTTAAGATTCACCGAAATTTTTTTTCAAATAGATTATTATTCATCTATTTTATCCATTTTTGTTTCACTAATACTACTTTTTTTTCTTTTAGGAAAAAGTTTCAGTTATTTTATTTTGACTATTATTCCCCTTTTTTATTTGAAAAAAAAAGACAATATATATATATTTACTTCAAATAGCTACCGGGATTTGAATTTTATTATTATTATTTTCATTTCTTTATTGCTTAACACAATATAATATAGATCAAAATATATTAAATATCAAATACAACTGCTAGTTTGTCAATTGATTTATATTCATATTTATTAATCTAAGTGTCTCTTATTATGAATCAAAATTTATTCTTAGAGACACAAAATAGCAGTAATAGTAGTTCTAATAGAATGGATAATAATAATAACAATAATAATAACAATAATAACAATACTAATAATACTAATAATACTAATATTAATAATAATGAACATACTTGTACTCTTGAAAATCCAGATATTAATATCAGACAATTGAAAAGAGATAGATCATCCAGAGCATGTTTAGTATGCAGACAAAGGAAAGTTAAATGTGATGCAGTTGAACGTTATCCAGAAAGATGTACTAATTGTGTTCAATTTAATATTAAAAATTGTTTTATACCAGCTTCTAAAAAGAGGAAAAGTAAAAAAATTGAAGAGTTATTAAAATCAAATTCACATGTTGAATTAAGTACTGGTCATATACATACTAATAACAACAACAACAACAATAATAATAATATTAATAATAATAATAAAACTAACTTTAAAAATACCAAACCCTTTGAGAATAAATTCATAACTGATAATAATAACAATAATATCAATAATATTAATACCAAAAAAGATAATACATATCCACATTTTGTTGTTCCTGATTTACAAGGTAAATATCCTGATTTAAATGAATTAAAATTAGATCCACTTAAAATCTTTAAAAAAAATGTAAAATCAATTGAAA
>JAJLVP010000048.1:0-14986 GCA_030570435.1 Pichia ethanolica | reverse complement strand
CAAGAACATCAATTCTTTCTAAGAAAACAGGGTTCCCATTCTTATCTTCTTCGGATGACATTATAATGCTGTTGTCTCTATGTACCTATAAAGTGAGCTCAATTAAAAGTGATAAGAACCTTTAATGATAAATATTACTACAGTTCATACTAGTCAATTTGAGAATACTCTTCTCATTAACAATAAAGAAATTTTCTTTGTAAGAACAGCTTAATAGCTTAATAACACCGCGACGTCCAATAAAACTGGAGCACTGTTTATTATGAAGGGTTTATACTATACATGCATTTTTATATTATTACTTATTACATATTACATATTACATATTACATATAATCATTTAATTAATTAATAATGTGTTAATCAATACAAAATGTTTCAGAGAAAGTAGTTATACTGTCTTTTATTCTCCATATTGTTTGTTATTCTTGGAATTACTACATTGGTCTTAAAGACTTGTTTGTTATGATGAACGTGATGTGGGAAATACCCCACTTGAACTGGAGGTAAGTAATAATTATCATCAACTTTAAAATATTGGTAACTAGAATTCATAAAACTATTATCAATATCTTCCTCTTCCTCTTCTTCTTCATCTTCCTCTTCAGCTTCAGCTTCATTGTAATTAGTATATTGTTTATATCTGATCTCATCAGTAAAGTTTTCATCCTGTTGTTCTACTTCATTTACTAAATGTTCCTTCTTAGCAACGCTATCTACTTGGTCTATTTCGTCATCATTTTCATGATTATCATCAATAAAAAATTGCTTTACTTCTTCAGTTTTTTTAAAGTTGTTGCTATCAAGATTTACAACATTTGCATTAAAATGTCTATTTTGCTCATTTTCTGTTAATAAGTCCTTGTTTATTGGAATATTCTCTTGAAATTCTTCAGCAACAATTACATTATCCTCATCAAATGCTTTAATACTATTTTGATAACTTGTAGTTTTATTAGTTTCTAATTTCATACGCTTTTGTTGAGGTCTTATATTGTCTAGTTGATTAGAATGTTTTAACTCATTCATTAACTTTTCAATTTTACCTATTAATATATCACCCTTTTGAGAGTAAAATCTAGGATTTCTACCTCTAACAATTATAGGATTTGATTCAATTGTCTTATTATAAATATTAACTCCTTGAGAATCATAAAAATTTAATTCTAAAACAATATTATGATATTTATTATCTATATCATGTCTATTACTTGCCGTAGCTGAATTGAATCGTATTTGTTCCCAATTGAATTGAATTTTAGTGTTCCCAGATTGACAATTTTTTATTAAATCATCATATAAAAATGAAATAGTTGGTGTATTCATTTTATTTAAACTTGTGATATTTTTGTCTTGAGAACCATAAAATTTAAAATCTTCTATGATATTTAACTTATTATCTTTTTTATTTTCCTTTTTCCTCAATACAGAAAATAAATTTAAAGATAATTTATAAAATGGAGCATTGTTTAGTTTTAGAAATGGGGCAAAATCAAGTGTTATGTGAACATTAATTGAATTTCGTCTATAACAAAAGAGTTGAATTGAATTAAATATTTCTGATGAAACAGATAAGTCATGATATTTTGAGATATTTTTGAAAGTATCTGGATCCATAAATAATCGACCACTAATACTGCTTTTTATATTGAGTTTTGATATTATGGATTCACTTCTATTTGCATAATTAGTGTCCATTAATGATAATATTATATGCAGTATTTTTTTTAGAACTTGTAAGTTAAGTTGTGTATCTTGAGCCCTTTCTGATAATAAAGGATTATCTGATCCTGATATAATCAAACTGTCTTCTGGAGGATTATAAGTGATGCTATCATTTCCTTTATTTTTTGATAAAATTGAAATATTTGAAATAGTTTTTTCTTCATTTGTCAAATAATTATCATCGGATCTATATAATTGATCATTGTATTTATCTTCAGCCTTTTTCATTAATAGAGCTCCGTCTATGTCATTTAATTCTAACATGTTGGTAGAAAATGTGGTTTCTAATGGTAAATACCTGGCATAGCTTGCAGGACCTAATGTCATCATGAAATTAGTTGAATCCGTTTCAATATTCATCGATTCAAGATAATCATTTTCAGTTATATTATTGTTGATGTTGTTATTAGCATTATTTTTATTATTATTTATATCTTCGTTAGTTATAATATTGGATTCGTTTCTGTTACTTCCGCTTCTTGTATTTTGTAATTCTTGCAAGAATAAAGAAGCAAATTCATCGTCTATATTTGTTGAGTAATCGTTTAATCCAACATTGTTATTCATTTTATAGACTTTAATAAAATGTAAAAACTCTATGATATTAGTTTACAGTTGTTTACTCTTATATTTAAAAGAAAAAACATGGTGTTAAAATTGCAGTATTTATCAAATTTTAGCTTTTGAAGTGGAGTACACTGATACGCACCGTTCAATAGTGTGTAATATGAAATAATAGTTTTTCCAGTTCTGTGATAAGGTTTTTCCCTCGATTGTGAGATCTTATCATTGGATGAACTTGCGAACATCAAAATCAAAATGTATGAAGACAATTCGTTAAATGCAGACACCACTTTGATATATGAAAAAAAATAATTATAGGTTAATTTATATTATATACATTTATTCACATGAGAAGAGCACAGTAAAAATAGTATAAGAAATATTTTCCGTGGCTACGGGAATCTGCAACTATGTATTAATTAATAACTACGATTAAAAAAAATATTAATTTTCAAATCAAGTATAAAATGTAGATGTATAAAATTGTATTTCTTTCAAATTATAAAAATATATAAATATCATAAATCACTTTTTTGTTGATTAACAAAAGCTGCGATACTAGCTCCATAAATACTACTGTCTTTAATGAAGTCAAAAGATATTTTAGGTAAATGTTTTTTATTCGATTCAATTTCTAATATATTAAGTACGGTATCCTTATAACCAGGGAAATATTGAAACATTGAGCCAACAACTGATATTTCTAGCTCTTTTAAATGCGTGAAATTTGTTACTCTTACAAGTGCAATTATATATGATGCAAGTATAAGTGAAGCACGATAAATAACTGTTTCAGTGATAATTTTTAAAGTGTTAAGATCATCAATTTTTAAATTTTCAAAAGATATCAAATTTTCAAGTTCATTCTTAAATTTCACAAGATTCTTAGATTGATATAATCTTGCCAAAAATTCAGCATTAAGTGAATATTCATAATGTTTATCCATAATAATAGATTTGTTATCAGATACTCTTTCAACGAAAATTCGTCGAATAATTTCAGGTATATATCTACCAGATGTTATGATTTCTAAAGGTTGGAAAACTCCATACTCTTCTGTGGTTAAATGTGGTGGAATAATATCAATATTTTTCAACTTATCCCATAATTTATTCATACTTTTATCCGTATTACATATATATTCGTCCAAATGATATCCTAAAAATGAAGCTTCAGCATTTATAAGAATTTTATCATTGTTCATTGAACATGGAAATAGTTCCTTTTTTTCGACTCCAATTAAAGTTGAATTAATAAGAAAACATGAATTGATACCTGTCCCTTGAACCAAACCAATTTTTGCATTATTAAAATAAGAACCAGTAACAAAGACGGATATTGAATCATTAACAATAGCATATATCTTAATTAAGATATTATATTTTCTGAAAGATTCTTCAAATATATCTTTTAAATCTTTATCTTTAAACTCATCACAAATTGAAAATCCTTTACCTAAATCAGAAACTATACCTCTATTTGAGGAAACATTTTGAATTATTGGGAAACTCCATGTAATACCAACCTTAATAAAACCGTTTTTATCTTGTAAACTTTTTGCTAACTCATTGTTTATTAATGATTTAAAATTATCAACCATCCATTTAAAAAAAGATTCATCTAAATGTTTGTTATCATCTTTTATAGTCCATGATTTATTAACAACGCATTCAGCCTTAGTATTAGTGTTGAGAAATTTGACAACTGAGACTCGTAATGTTGAACCGCCAATATCAATAACAGCAAATAATCCTGAAGGTTTCAATGATTCATTACATACAACATTAAAGCAAGGTAACATACAATTAGTTGATTTTTTAATTGATTCAAAAATTGTAGATTCAAACTTATCTGTTATAATATCAAAATCATTTTCAATTTTTTCAATTTGAAGATAATTATTGAGAGAATTTTGAAGTCCTAAATCTGAAGTTGTTGAAGATTCAGATGATGAGTCTGTAAGTAAACTTGAAGATATAAAAATTGGATTTGATTTAACAGATTCTAAAGAAACTGACATGGTTGAAAAAGAATTTAAAACTTCGGATGCTTTATAATTTGCCTTTTCGTCCGAATTGTTAAAGATAGGCTTAATTTTATTGATCATGAATAAAAAGTGTGTATTTAATAATGAATAGGTATTATAAATTTAAAAAAATAGTATTTCAATTAAGACTGTATGCTTGGAATCCTAATTGGGAAAATATAGTAATTAAATATAAATTCCAAAGTTGAAACAAACAAAAAATATATGAATGAATGACAAAATGTAATGTTACCCTTTTTAGTTTATACTTTCCAAGGATATAATTTAGTATAATTAAGATGCAAGTATTAAGAACAATAAAACACAAAATGATAACAATAATAATAATAATAATAATAAGTCAAATACATGATAATTGACAAATAATGCCAATAAGAGTAGAGTATTTGTATTTAAATTGATTAAAGATTATTACTTGTTGTATAACTCTTTAATATATTGAATATTACCAACGATATATAGGAGAAATAATTTATTTCAATTTTGTTCAGTCTTAAGTTGAATTGTTAATTTTAATAATATCAGGAGACTATAACTAGTGTTGTATTATTGTACCATAAAATCTAATCCAGAAAACTAGTAAATAAATGAACCAAAATGTAACAGGATAATAACCTAACGGCGTTCTATTCTTTGTATTCTGTGAAGACAGATATTGTTCTCATCATATCTGAATCAAAACATGCCCCCCATTTGAGTTAGTGTTGCAATCACTGGCGGGGACATCTAATGGAATCGTAAAGCGTGAACGCGAAGTTTCTGAGGAAGAGTTTGCTTTTCCGTGGGCGCTAAAGTGAGAGAGACTGGGAAGTTTTTCCTGGGGTTTTCGACTTTGAGGTCAAGAAATTTAGATGGGGCAGAAAACTGAGGGAAAAAGAGAAGAAAGAGAAGAAATTTATCATCACACGGCGCGTTTAGTGTTGCAACGAATTTTATGTCGGATTATTTTATCAGTATTGTGAGTATAATGGATAAATTTATCTTATCTACGGTTGCAATTTTTTCTTGTTATCAGCTTTGAATCGCTCTCAAGTCATTTTCGTGCGTAGCTCTTTTTATTTTTTTCTTTCAAGATGAACATTGAAACATCGTATGAACTATATTGTTATACTGAATAATACTTGTCGATCAAAGAACTCTTTTTTTTTATTCTAAAGATAACAAAAGTGTAGCAACAGATCCGTTATTGAAACACCAACTGTGGTCAAATAGACCATTGTTTACTAATCATTTTATATCTGATATTACAACACTTCCAATAATCTAATATTAGAACAATTATAAGTTATTTTAAAACTAAAAGTATTTTCATTCATAATACTATATATTTGATAGTGCTAATAATCTCTAACTGTATTAATTGTTATTGTGATATTGTAACTTTATAATATTTTACATACATTATAAAAAGAGAACATTATCCTATTTTTTGATACAAATATTTCATTTATTTTCAATCTATTTACTAAATCATTATAATTTATTTTGATTTACTTTATTTTATTTTAAATATATATTTAGCTATACAAAACATAAAGAAGGTTAAATTTACATATAATGTCTGAAGAAAAAATTGCAGAAAATATTGATGTTAAAAGTCTTAAAGACTCATCAATGAATGAAACAAACAGTGACTTTGATGATACCAAGGAAGAAAAGAAGCACTATTCAATAAGCGAAATTGAAGAAGGTGGTAAATTCTATGATAAGAAATTGGTTCCATTTTTGCCAGCTTATTCAAATGCAATGATTCAAATTGTTATGCTTGCCTTTGTTGTTTTTATGACACCTGGTATGTTCAATGCATTATCTGGTATTGGTGCTTCAATTAGTGGTCCAAATGGTGTTAAAACTCAAGATAATGCAAATGTTGCTTTATATTGTACATTTGCTGCCGTTGGTTTTTTTGCAGGTACAATTTGTAATATTATTGGTCCAAGATATAGTTTAATGTTTGGTGGAACTGGTTATCTTATTTATGCAGCTTCATTATTATCCTATAATCGTAATGGAAATGCAGGATTTGTCATTTTTGCAGGTGCTTATTTAGGTATTTGTGCATCATGTCTTTGGGCAGCTCAAGGTTCAATTATTATGTCATATCCAACAGAAGATAAAAAAGGTAGAGCAATTATGGTTTTTTGGGTTATCTTTAATTTAGGTGCAGTTATTGGTGCTATCATTCCATTAGCTAATAATATGCATTCAAATACTTCAACTGTTAAAGATGGTACATATATTGCTTTTATGGTTTTAATGGGATGTGGTAGTGTTATTGCATTCTTTATGTTACCAAAGGAAAAAGTTTGGAGAGATGATGGTACTAGAGTTGTTTCAAAGAAATATCCAAATTGGAAAACTGAACTTTTAGGTTCATTCAGATTATTAATTAAAGAACCAAAAATTTTATTAATGTTTCCAATGTTTTTTGCATCTAATTGGTTTTATACTTATCAATTTAACGAATTCAACGCTGGTCGTTTTAATATTAGAACTAGATCATTAAACTCTTTACTTTACTGGTTCTTTCAAATGATTGGAGCAGTCGTTATTGGTACTATTTTAGATTTAAAGTGGTTTAAAAGAAGCACAAGGGCAAGAATTGGATGGGCTTTCTTATTCTGTATTGCATTTGCAATTTGGGGAGGTGGTTACAAATTTCAAACTGAATTCACAAGAGCGGATGTTACCGTTAAAGAAGATGGTACATATACTATAGAACCAATGGATTTCAAAGATGGTTCTTATATTGGACCAATGTTTCTTTATATTTTCTACGGTATATTTGATGCAATGTATCAAAGTTACTGTTTATGGCTTATGGGTGCTCTTTCAAACGATAGTGAAAAAACTGCATATTATGCAGGTTTCTATAAAGGTATTCAATCAGCTGGTGCTGCTATTGCTTGGAGATTAGATGCATATGGAACAGCTTATATGAGTATGTTAGCTAGCTCCTGGGCTTTGGTTCAAGGTTCAATGGTTATTGCAATTCCACTTGTATTCTTTATGGTTTCAGATCATACTCTTGAAGAAGAAAATGAAAGCCCAATAGAAGCAGAAGAATTTGCACCGATAGTTGCTTTAGCTTCAGGTGAAGGAAGAATAGTCTAGTTTTAAACGAGATTTGAAACTTTGGTTTTTTTATCTTTTTTGTTTTTTAATTTTAATTAATAGTTTTAAGTTTATTTTATATTTATTTTATTTCGATCAATATATATTTTTGCCTCTAGGTTTTTATAATTTTAAATTTTAAATTTACCTGTATTTCAACTAAAAAATAACGCTTGAAACAAAGATCTAATTTGATTATATTGAAAAGGAAATAAAAAATATTTCCAGAAATTTATTGCATGCCAAAGCTAAATCTCTTACAGGATTTTGAAAATATCATTGGCTGTGCAAATAGCAAATGTTTTGACATTATGTAACCGATCGTTTTGATGGCAATCACACGCAGAAAATTTCTTATCGGTACGGCTGTAGTATTTTTGCAATTGCAACATCAGGTAGTATCAAAAATGTAACCCAAGATTTAAGGATTGATTTCTCCAAAAAGTTTATAATGTTTGAAGATATATAAAACTTTCATGGTTTCTTGTAACATTTATATTCAAAAAAACGGTGTGTATTAAAAAAAATATATAAATTTTAAAAAAAACTCCAAAGTTAATAAATTAATTATAAAAACTAAAATTATATTTAAAATTGATTAAAATGGTAGATCTAGAAAATTTTGAAACTAAGGAAGAAGCTGCAATTTCTATTGCTAATCATGTAGTGGAATCAATTAATCAATTTGAACCAACAGATGAAAAGCCATTTGTTCTCGGTTTACCTACTGGATCTTCACCAGAACCAGTATATGCACATTTGATTGAATTATATAAGGAAGGCAAGGTTTCTTTCAAAAATGTTGTTACATTTAATATGGATGAATATTGCAACGTTGAGCCAACTGATAAACAATCTTATCATTATTTTATGTATGATAAATTTTTCAATCATATTGATATACAAAAGAAAAATATCCATATTTTAAATGGTACTGCTAAAGATTGTACAAAGGAATGCGAACTTTATGAAAAGGAAATTCATAAATATGGACCTTTTCAAATTTTTATTGGTGGTATTGGGCCTAATGGTCATATTGCATTCAATGAATCTGGATCTAGTAGGTATTCAGTAACAAGAAAAGTTGCCTTACAAGAATCTACTATTAAAGCAAATTCAAGGTTCTTTGAAAATAATTTGCAAAATGTCCCCAGATTTGCATTGACTGTTGGTATTTCAACTGTTTTAGATAACTCTAATGAAGTTATTATATTAGCTTTTGGATACAATAAGGCTGATATTTTAGAAAAGACTCTAACACAACCAATATCTTCTAAAATTCCTAGCACATTTTTAAGAGAACACAATTCTTGTACAATATATTGTGATAAAGAAGCCAGTTCAAAAATAAGTCTGTCTTTATAATTAAAAGTAAAGGTTTATAAGTTTTTATAAATTATCTTTATAACATATAATTTATGAGTCTAATTCGTGCATTATTTTAAAGAGTTTACAATATTAAACATAAACTAAATTAGAACGTAGTATCTTAAACATTTGTTATAACTGAGTAATAATTATAATATTTTTCGACCGTTTTAAAGCCATTGTCATGTAAGCTTCTGATTTGTTTTTCATCTATATCGGTAATAAAGCATTCAGAACAATTTTTATACTGACCCTTAATATACATTAATGCCGTACAGATCAATCCCAATTTAAACACTTCAGATAAAGTACTGTATAATGGATCAATATAATGACCAGTAATGCATGAGAATTCATCGTATTTTTTTTCCTGTAATGATTTTCTATCATTATTTGACGATTCTAAAAAAGGATAAAATTTGGCAAATTTGGATTTACCATTAAATACAACTAAACTCCCAACTACTGATCTTTTGGTTGGTTCTAATGCCACTATTATATCTAAGTTACCTGACGAATCCATATATTGACGGTCTTCTTTACTTTTACATGAGTCTTTAAATAATTCCAAATATATTTCGTAATTATTACTAGAAAACTCAGAGAGTTGATTGATGTCATAGTCACATATTGATATCTTATTATTTTCAAAACTAATATTATTGTTTCGACCTTCTTTTAAGGAAAAAATTTCAGATGGATTTTTACAAATATCAAACATCACACCAACAACTTGCAACTGACGAACTAAGTTTTCTGCAACTTTCCAATTAGAAACCTCATCTAGTTTCATTAAATAACGAATCTGCCTTTTCATTGACCTATTAAGTATAAAAGATGAAAAGTCGTCCCAAATTTTATTATTGTTGCTCTCACTATTAACTGAACTCTCATATTTGTCTTTTTTATTTAATGTTGTTGGCAAATCTTTATTGTTTCGATATATATTTGCAGCTTCGTTATTATTACCGTTATCATTATCGTTGTCGTTGCTGTTGTTGCTGTTATTATTATTATAATCACCTCTATTCATTTGAGCTTCTTTATTTTCAGCTAGCATAGTATTGATACTAATTCTATCAGAATGATCTAATCCAAGAGAAATTGACTTTCGTTTCTTAGAAGTTTTATGAATGTTGGTATTCAAACAAAATGCATTATTAGTAAACGTCCACCCAAAGGATTTGAAAAACCTCAAAGCATTGTGGTTACTTTCATTGAAATTTAAAAGAATGTCATTGAAAACTGTAATTTTAGGAAAATCACGACCTAAATATATTTTATCACAATTGCATTCTTCAAGCAAATACTTCAGAGTTTTAGAATAAAGGTGACTTCCAATTGAAATATTTCTTTTATTTTTTTCAACTAACAAAAACATTAAATTTCCAACATTATTTTTTAGCTTGTTTTTTTCCTCACCAGACTTGAAGTATATCCAAGTTGTTGAAATACCGAGAATACTGTTAGAACTAGTATTTCTCACAACAAAACTTCTGTGATTTTCTGAATCGGCATATAATCTTTTTAAGCTTGTTAATTGTCCTTCTTTAACTGAGAAATTCAGATAATTATTATTTTTTAGTAAACTTATCAAATTTCTCCAATCTCGTTTATAATTAAATATTTCAACTAACCAGCTATGTGTCCCTACTTTATTGAAAGTAGAAGGATTACTGGCTTTGCTCACGTTAGAGAGATTGTTAGTTGTTAAACCCGGTATTTTTCCAGTAGCTGTTAATTCACCAAATAAAATTTTTGGAAGATGACATAATGCATTAATTGTATAATCATAGGTGCAAATATAACCTGTTGGAGATCCACCAATATTAATATCATATATAAAATCAGTTGGTGATGAAACGCTAATAATTATCATTTGTCTATTATTGAATGAATCATTATTTTTTGTTATCTTACTAGACATTGAACCACATAACATTGACACGTGTTTCGAAACTCCTACTTGATATAAATTGTTTGTTGTTTCAGCACAAAAAAATAGAATTACTTTCGATTTAAGAATTAATTCTTCATGAAAAGATGTCAATCCATTGGAATTATAGCTTGTATGAAATACTTTGTATCCAGGCTTATGATTTGATAAAAGTTCACCAAATTTTATAAAAACGTCCTCTCCATAATGTAATTTTAGATTCTTATTATCATTTGGCCCTAGATTGTTAATGTGTGATTTGTTTCCTTCACCATCAACAGTCTCATAAAGGGGAGAGATCAAGGGTGTAAGCAGTAGTATGGTGTTTTCATCTTCTACGTTGGGCATCAAATATTTTGTTATTGGTAAGCCGGTATCTCTTATTACTGTTATTGATTTTTCATATGCCATTCGTGAAAGCAAATGGTGATGATGGAGTATATCATGATTTAAAAACCCAGATAATGCCAAAATTTCTTGCCAATGTGGTAATGATTTTTGTAGTTTCTCAATCCTTTCAGCAGATTTTTGTAAAGTAATATTGTCAATTAATTGGTCATGTATGACAGATTTTAGTGCTAAAATTGCTTGTTCTTGAATTTCATAATTGTTGCACAACATTATTAAATCGCATCCAACTGAAAATGCAGAAATACATCCCTGAACTACACCGAAATTTCTATCTAAAGCTTCAAGTAAAAGACATTCACTTATAACTACTCCATTGAATTTTAATTTTTCTCTTAATATGTTTGTCACAATAGTTGGACTTAAGCAGGCATGTAAATCGTTATTATTTACATTTGGAACTGCACAACCGCCAACCATGATACTATCTAATAAGTCATTCTCTATTAATTTTGCATATGGGACTAAATTGCATTTCAATAATTGATCAGTAGTTTCGAATATCATTGGCAATTCAAAATTAGAATTGACAGTTGCTGAGCCGTAACCTGGAAAATGTTTTCCGCAGTTTGGCATTTGCTCATCTTTAAATGCTCTTGCAGCAGCTTCTCCGTATTTAATAACAGATTCTATATCATAACCGAAGGACCTGACACCAATCATTTGTTGTAGTAATGTATTTGACGTATTTTTTAATATATCCAACACGGGACCTAAATACATGGAAAACCCAATAGATCTTAATTCTTTTGCCATTGCTTTATAGACATTATAAACTAATTCAACTGAACCCGTTGCTCCTAGTGACATTGCTCCAGGAAATTGTGTAATATAATCCTTATCAAAAAGTGAATTTAGCATTCCACCCTCCTCATCAATAACGAATATTATAGGATATTCATAGTCAGATTTGATTGCAATTGTTTGTAAATTATGTATTAAAGCTTTCGCTTGTGATGCATTAATAAAGTTCCGACCACTTAATATAATACTACTTATATGATATTTACTTATCAATAAAGTTATTTCTTTTGTAACTGAGGTTCCTTCAAATCCAACCATAAAAAATTTTCCAACCAAGTTTCTCAAATAAATATCATCGTTCATTTTATCTTTGTTATTCATTTCCATATTATATTGAAAAAAAAAACAGATTGCTTATCAGTTGAATTTTTTATCGCTAGATCAATATGAATGAGATGTTGAAAAAATTATTTTGAAAAAATTGTATCTAATTGTTTTTTCAATGTAAATTATTATGATTGACAAAACATGAATTTTGATTACCGAAAATGACAAAGTAAATCCGTAAAGGCACTCAAAGAGACACTTGATAACGAGGTTGTGATAAAAGAAAAATACACAACATCGAAAATATTTATTGCAACACTAGATTAATTTAAGCGCCATATCAATTTCAACAGATATCGGATTTTTTTTTAGTCCTAACAATTGTCATTTGCACTGCCCTTTTTTGTAGTGATAAAATAATATTGCAACATTAAAACCTTATATTGTAACATTTCAAGTTGTTAATTCGTATTTTAGTAGCATGTAATGTAATTATAAAAGCAGATGATTATAACAAATTTTGATTTTTTTTAATAAAACCCACAAGTTTTGTCATGATCTTAGATATTTTTATAATACGAAATATTTAAAATCAAACTAACTTGAAATGACTGTATCCGAAATAATCAAATTTACCAACTGTTTTTTAGCAGATGATTCCAAACTGATTGCGAAAGATTTATTTATAAATACAAAATTAGGCATTATTATTGAAGCACCAGAAGATGATACTGGTGTTGAGGTAATTGATTTAGATGGATTAATTATTTCACCAGGTTTTATTGATATTCAAATAAATGGATGTTTTGGTTTAGATTTTTCAGCGACCTTTGAAGATACAGATTCTAAAATGAATTTTGTTCAAAATTATAATCATGCAATGGAAAAACTTTTAAAATTTGGTGTTACAAGCATTTGTCCAACAGTTACCTCAAGCTTTTCAAATGTTTATAATGATGTTTTACCTATTTTAGGATTAAAAACAAGAAGTTCAGTCAAAGCTGATTCGTTAGGTGCGCATATAGAAGGACCTTTTATTTCACCACTGAAAAAAGGATGTCATCCACCGGAAACTTTGACAACAATGGATAAGGGTTACAGGGCTTTGTATGAAAGATATGGTAAAGATTTTGAAAAATATACAGCAATTCTAACAGCTGCTCCGGAAGTTGATGGTTGTTTGGATCTTATACCTGAAATCGTTAAAGATAATAAGATTGTTTTCTCAATTGGACACACAATGTCAGATTTTGAAACTGGTAGAAAAGCCATACAAAATGGTGCTTCAATGATGACACATTTATTTAATGCAATGCCTACAATTACCGCAAGAAATGTTGGGGTTGTTGGTTTAATTAGTGCAACAAATAATGAAATTCAGAAAGAACATATTCCATATTATGGATTGGTAGCAGATGGTATTCATGTACATCCAAGTGCAATAAAGTTGGCGTATAATGCCAATCCTGATAAAGCCATTTTGGTTACAGATGCATTGTATTTGATTGGTTGTGATGATGGTATTTATCAAAGGGGTAACCAAAGAATTGAAAAGAAAAAACATTTATTACATTTAGAAGGCTCTAACACAATTGCTGGTTCAGCTACATATTTGTTAGATTGTATACTTAACTTAATTAGTTGGACAGATATTCCTATTGAAAAGGCATTAGCTACAATAACGAACAACCCTTCGAGATCGATGAATTTAACAAAAAGAAAAGGTTTTTTGAAACCCGGTTGTGATGCTGATCTCAATATTTTGACAAAAGCTGGTGAGCTAAAACAAGTTTATAAATTAGGTAACAAGGTTCATCAATTTGAGTAATTTTTTTATTTTTATTTTTGGCAAACATTCAATAACTAATATGAAATATATAGATAATTTGGCGATTTTGTATATATATTTCAAAACCTTTTTAATATGGAATAAATAGATATAATTTATAAATATATATATTATTAATAAATAATAACACCGGGGTGATGTGATAAAGCATTTGGATTGTATTTCAGTAAAGATTTCTATAACCCATAATGGTAAGTATATTCAAAACATCTTAAAATTATTTTTGACACAAAAAAGAAAAGAATCTGGAGTTTTAAACTTATTTTTTAAAATTTAAGGGTGATTTTGAGAAAATTTTAGCATTAGGTAATTATCTTTTTTATCAGTATTTTTCTTGAAAAAAGCATTGTTTTTCAAGGAATATAATTAGTATATGAATCAACCAGTTCTCAACAATGAATCAACTCAAATAAGTGTTCCTGTTGTGAGTATTAAGAAAGAAAAGATGATTTTAAGTTTAGAAAAGCTTTCTAAAAATGGTGAAGATACAACACAAAAGATGTCGCACACATTAAATTTAATTAACCAATTTTTAGAAAGAGATAATTTTATGGTATCTATTGAAAAGCTACAAAACTTTCCTTCTGGATATATTATTAACAAAAAATAAAATATTAGCATGGCCTCTACATGATACGACCAGGTTGAAGATGCAATTTATAATCTACATAAATTTCAAGCTTGAATTCATGATTCTTTTCATTTTTTCTAAATTTGAATCAACATTTTATTATCATAATAAATAAATATAATTACAAACAAACATTAACGAAAATATGTATATATAACAAAAGGATATATTTATAAACAAGATAAAAAAATTTAAGTAAATTATTCAGTTTCTAAAACTGAACCATTTGATTCACTTAAGATTGAAGTAATATTAGCAGGTGGATAAATTGC
>JAJLVP010000047.1:0-15370 GCA_030570435.1 Pichia ethanolica | reverse complement strand
TTATTAATTGTTATAAAATTGTATTAATAAAACAATTTTCTTTTCATTTATATTCATTAAAACGGGTACACGGCAAAACTAAAATTTAATAATTGTTCTCTATCTTATTTAATATATATTGTTTATAAACCATATAATTGTATTTATTAAATATTTATTAAATAATTATTAAATAATTATCAAATTATCAAATTATCTGTACAAAAATGCAATCACTTTTACGAAAACCCGCAAAAATATTGAAAACTGTAAAAATAAAAAAAAATAAAAAATTGCCCTCCTCTTTTTAACTCCCCCTTTAATTTTTTCATTTTTCATTTTCCCTTTCCCAACACAAAATTTTACTTTATTTCAGAATTGATTTTGAAATAAAAAAATTGCTTTTTTTTTTAATTAAAAAATAAAAAATATTAATTAAATATGACCTTAATTCCGTAACAAACAATAATTTATTAAATTAATTAATTTAAATTAATTTAATTTATTTAATTGTTGAGCAACAAGTAAAACAATAGATTCTCGAACTTGAAATTTAATTTATTAACCGATAAATTTTAAATTAATAAATAACACATTGAACATATATTTTACAATATTTTAATTTTATTGAATTTTCTTTTCAATAAATGATTTATTGAATTAAAAAAGCAATAATGACCTCATAATTTTCATAATTTGTAATTAATTCACAAAAAGTTGTTACATTAAAATGGTGCAATTAAATCGTTTATTTGAATGGTGTTACATTTTAATTTGTTTTATAAAAAAAAGTGGCTTAGCCGCGAATAGCCGTATATGAGATGACGCCATTATTTATATTTTATTTATTTACTTATTTATTTATTTTCCAAAATCTGTGGCAATTAATAATTAAAATAAGTTGAAAACTTAATGTTATTTCCTATTGTATATTATTCTTTTTAAACTAAAAGTATCCGATTTGCAATTTAAAACTATTTCCACCGGAATAAAAATCATTTTCAATAAATTATACAGTGTATTGTATAAAAACTTAACAATTAAACAGTTTAATTTATCGTGATTTAAATCGTATATAATTAAATTATATAAATCGTATATGTCTTATATCAAGGTATAGTTTTCATGTTAAGGGTCTTTCTTATATTCTCGGTTTGGTTTCAAAAAAAAAAAAGATGTAACTAAATAAATAAATAATTAAATTAAAATAATTAAATTAAAACAAATAAATTGAAAGTAATAATTTAATTGTAGAATTAGGAAACAAATAAATAAAAGTAATGTCTTTTTCTTTTAATATATTTTATTATCGTAAAAGTTTTAATTTACATTTACTTTCTTATCAATTAATCATTAATCAATAGATTATAATTAAGCGAGTAAAATGTAAAATTTAGTTAATGCATTAATTATTCATACAAGATAATTTAATATTTTATATTTTATATTTTAGATAATTGGTCGAACGACTCAATTTGTTTTATTATTTACTATTTACTTTTTAGGGGTACTAAATCATTAGTGTTTACAAATTGCCTAATTTACTCATCTGAATCATGGCTGTGCAGGCTGCCTTTCCTTTAATTGTAAACAAAAAGATAAAGGAAAACGCGACTTGCAACCCTTTTTAGGGAAAGTCAGCTAATATTTCTTCATTATATATTATATCATAATAAATCAAAAATTTACTATTGCCGTTTATGGTGAATTTTTGTTTCTTTTGTTTTTCTTTTTTTCTGTTTTTTTATTAGATTTCTCGGTGTAAAGATGTTTTTGTTTTGTTTTGTTTTGTTTTGTTTTGTCTTGCTTTGCTTTATCACCTAGGCAACCAATGTAACTACAGCCGTTGAAATAATTTTGTTTATATTTTTAGATCAAATTTTGAATTTTATACATGCAAATTCTTCCATTTTTATTTATGTCTTTAATTGGTTTATCGCTATATAAATTAACTTGTCATAAAATTTATATTTATATATTAATAAATGTTGATCTTGTTGTTGTTGTTGTTGTTGAAACTCGTTGTTGTGGTCATTCTCTTCTTTTGTTTTGATTTTCTTCCCTTTTCTTTTATACACCTTTCTATTATTTTTGAAATTTTTATCTTTTAACTTTTTATTCTTTTTTTTTTGATATCTATATATTTGAAATACATAAGAATTCTTTTAAATTCATTTTACACTCAAACCAATTTAAAAACTCAATATTTAAATTGAAATTCAAATTAAATTAAGAGAAGTAAACAACTTATTTTAATTATAAATCAATTTTTTATTATCATATTTTAATTCTTTGGAAACAATAAATCTCACCTTAGTCATTCCTTTATTCTATAACTTTGTTGATTCCTTAAAAATAAAATAAAAAGAAAAATATTCAAATTGAAAAATAAATATATAATTAATTAATTAAAAAAATTTATTCACTTATTAAATTAAAATTCCAACTTCATTCACTCTTTAAATAAAATAATTTATCTCAAATAAAAATTAAAATTAAAATTAAATTATCTAATATTAATATTATTTATTTCACTCGTTATTTTTTTTTCCTTTTATTATCAATAAATTAAAGAAACACAAATTAGTCAAAAATAAAAGAAAATGTTATTAAAAAATTTATTCTTATCAGCTTTATTGTCTTCCTTAGCTTCTGCTGAATTAACAACAACTTCTCAAGTTACAATTACTGTTACTGAAACTGTATTAACACCTTCTCAATCAGCTGCTAAACAAGCAGAAGAACTGGCTTCTTCTCAAGCTTTAATTTCATCAGCTTCTGAAGCATCTGCTGCTTCTGTTGCTTCAGC
The DNA here is from genome assembly GCA_030570435.1 of Pichia ethanolica. Classification (NCBI taxonomy): domain Eukaryota; kingdom Fungi; phylum Ascomycota; class Pichiomycetes; order Pichiales; family Pichiaceae; genus Pichia; species Pichia ethanolica. The sequence continues at coordinate 12,582 of JAJLVP010000047.1, read as the reverse complement.
TGCTTCTATTGCAGCTTATCAAGCTTCTTTAGTTGCTGCATCTATTGAATCTCAATCTTATGCTTCAGCTGCTTCTGTTGCCTCAATCGAATCACTTGCTTCTGCTGCTTCTGTTGCTTCAATTGAATCTGCATATTCAGTTGCATCTGCTGCATCTGCTGCTGCAGCTTATCAATCTTCTCTAATTGCTTCTGAATCTTCTGCTTCTATTCAATCTGCTGCTTCAGTTGCTTCTGCTGCTTCAGTTGCTTCTGCTGCTGCTTATGAAGCTTCATTACTTTCAGCATCATATGCTTCAGTTTCTTCTGCTTCTGCTGCTTCAATTGCTTCTGCTTCCTCTGTTGCTCAAGAAATTAATTCTCTTTCATTAGCTTCAGTTGCTAAATATCAAGCTTCAGTTGCAGCAGTTTCTTCATCATTAGCGTATGCTTCATATCAATCTTCCTTATCATATGCTTCATATCAATCTTCCTTATCATATGCTTCATATCAATCTTCCTTATCATATGCTTCATATCAATCTTCATTATCTGCAGCTTCTTATAGATCAGCTTTATCTGTTGCTTCAGCTTCTGCAGTTGCTTCTCATAATGCTTATCTTTCATCAATCGCTTCAAAATCTCAAGCTTCTATTTCATCAGCTTCTGTTGCTTCTGTATCTTCCGTTGCATCAGCTAAATCAGCTTCATCAGTTTCTTATCAATCTTATGAATCTTATGAATCTGCATTATATGCTTCAAAAGCGAGTGCATCACATGCCTCATATTTATCCTATGAATCTGCATTATCTGCTTCAAAAGCAAATGCTTCAAGAGCAAGTGCTTCAAAAGCATCTTATTTATCTTATGAATCAAAACTTTCAGCTTCAATTGCTTCACAATCTTTGTATTCGAAAACTCACACAACTTCATCAATTTCAAAAGTTCATTCATTATCAAAAGCTGGTGGTATTGTTGCCATCGCTTCAGAAACTTCTACTTTGAAAACTGTTACTAAATCAAAATCAGCTTCTTCAAAAGTATCATCAATTTCATCCAATTCATCTGGTGCAGGAAACTATTTGACTCCAGTTTCTGGGTCTTTCATTGGTGTATTTGGTTTTCTTGCTGCTATGTTAATTTAATGAATTAAATATTGATATCCAAAAATATATTTTTATACTATCAATATGTATGAATAATCATTTACATTATTCATTCCTATTTTTTTTTTTTTGTTATCTTATTTCATTTTATGAAATTTTTTACTGTCTCTCGTTTTACTTTAACTTTTAAATTTCTTTATTTCTTTTGTTGTATATTTAACCTAATGTACTTATGCTATCTGAATTTAAAATTTTGCCATATTTTTTTGTATGTGCCAAAAAAAATCTGATAAACATATAATAGTTACATATTTATTATTTTTTATAAGCTTTAAAGAAAAAAAAAATATATTATCAGATATATTGTAAAATTAATTTATAAACAAAATTATAAATTTAAATTATAATTAAATAAGTTATAAAATATTTATTTATTTTTTTAAATTGAATATACAAGTAAATAATACATTTCTTGATCCTGGTAATGGTTTGATACATCTACTAAATTTATGTTCTTTAGATAATGTAACATATATTCTAAGTTGATTATTTTCTTCATCTTCGTAACATGATATTTTACTAACAATTCCATTAACTTTAATATCTTGTAAAAGTTCGAAACTTCTTAATGTTTCATCTAATTTCCAAACTTTTAAGTTACCATCCCATGATCCACTAATAAAAATATCAGAATATGGTATTGCATAAATATTCGTTATCCAAAATGGTTGTGGTTCTGAAATTTGCTCTTCAGCAATCTTCTCATCTAATTCAGCACTTGCATTACTATATTTTGATTTTGGTTGAATTCCATGACTTATTCTTTTTGTAAATAATGGCTTCTTCTTATTTAAAGACCACAATGATATATTACCATTATCTGATCCAGTGACAAAATGTGAATCATCAATCATTGAAACACAATCAATACTACCTTCAAAGAATATTTTTTCAGGTTCTTTGTTACTTTCATTATTATTATTATCATTATTCTCTTTTTTATTTTTTTTATTACCAAATTTTTCGATAGAATCACCACCTCTAAATGTTAATCTAGTTTCATCAGCAATTTTCCATAACATTGCTGTACGATCCCTACTACCAACAGTAACACATCTCTCTAGTCCAAGGGCAGAAATATCAATTACTAAATCTTGATGTCCATACAAGGTTTCTAATTGAGCTAATTGATTAATACTATAAATTCTAATTTTTAAATCAGCACACGCAACATATAATTGATCCGAATTTCTTCGAAAAACTAAACTTAAAACTTCACCTTTCCTATTTTTAGTTTCTAATACTCTAATACATGACAAACTATTAACAGACCAAACAATAATTCTACCATCTTTACCACCTGTTACTAAATATTTACCATCTGGACTTACAGCACTGGTAAAAATCTCCTTACAATGTCCATTCTCTGAATGTTCTTTACTTAATTCTTCAAATTCAGGTCCACCTTTAACTGTTTTGATAATTTTTGGATTTTTTGTTGGATCTCTAATATCCCATTTACTGATTTCCATATCTTTAGATGTTGTAAATAGATAAGGATAACTTACACAAACTGAGGTTAAACATTTATTTGGTACTCTTGTGAGTTTTCTCTTAATGATATCTTCAATTTGTCTAGAATAATATTTATAAACCCAACCTTTTTGTTCTGCGACATCTTTCTTTAATCTTGAGCTAATAATTTCATTATCTAAATCTTTTGCATCAAATTCATAGTTATTTTCACCTTCATCATTTTCAACTCCCAATGAAGCCTTTAAATCTTCTAAATATTTTTTAGCTAATCGACGTCTTTTATCTGCTTCTGATTCATTTTTAAATTCTTCTTCTTCATCAGATTCATTAATATCCTCAATTTCATTTTCATCATTACCGATATCTGCAAATACATCACTATCAACTTCCTCTTCATCAATATCTTCAACATTACTTTCTTCATCATTAGACACTGTTTCTTCAGCTCTACTTTTCTTATTTTGTATCTTTTGTTTCTTTTGATTGGATCTAATTGTTGAAGTATTTCTATGTTCTTTATTCTTTCTCTTCCTTTTGGAAGGATCCACAAAAAATGAGTCACTCATTATATTCTTTTTCTATAATTAAATATATTACCCCAAACTTATAATTCCCGGGGAGTTATTTGAGGATAATGGTAATATGCAAGGAAATATTAACTTGAAAGATTACAAAAAAGTGAAAAATATTTGATTAAAAATATTTAAATATGTTAAAAAAATTTCAATGTGAAAAAAAAAAATAAAAAATAAAAAAAAAATAAAAAAAAAATAAAAAATAAAAAAAATTAAAAAAAAATAAAAAATAAAAAATATAAAAAAATAGCTTAATTCGAGGTCTATCGACGCTGCACGTAATAAAAAAAACTTCAACTGTTTTTTTCTTAATTTTAGCATGAGACACGAAAATATTTGATGAACATTAAGTACAGGTTTCAGTGAAATGTGTTTGGGAACAAGAACATATGTTTCTTTAGAGATTCCAAGAAACATCCATTTAGTCCAACTTGAAAAATGCATTTGGAAGATAACATCACCCATGCTTACTTCAATGAAAAGCCTGTTGAAGTTGCTTCAACGTCAACAACGCTGTTTACAGCATCAAATTTATCGATAAAAGCGTTTAATTTGAAAAATTCATCTAGTGAACCTGAGATTATAAATACATTAGATAATGTTAAGGGAATAGATATTCGTTCTACACAAAATAAGACTTTTGCATTGATTTCTGGTGGTTATGATTGTGTTTTTCACGATTTAACAGATTTTGTTATAAATGAAAAAAATAATCAATCAAATGAAGATACAGGAATCTCCGAAATGAAAAATTTATGGAAGAGTAGTTCTAAAATAATGCAAGCAGTTTTCACTCATGGTGGTCAAAGAGCTTGTATTGGAGATTTAGCCGCAAATATGGTTATTATTGATATCTCAAATCCTAACGATAGTACAACATTTGGTAAAGTACTTGAAAAAATAAAAGTAAATGGTGAAATTATTGGTTTATCATATAGTTATTCTGTTGATTTACTTGCAGTTACAGTGGCTGATGGTGGTCTTTCTATATATTCATTAAGCTCCAATATTCCAGAAAAGAAAGCTACTATCGGTAATGTAATGGCAGATAAAAGAATTGCTTTAACTCATGAAATGGGTCTAGCGGATGACGATTCTGATTTATCAGATAATTTTTCTTCTGATGATGATGATTCAATGGTAACAGAAAGTACCATGGGTGGTAAAAATCAAAGGAAGAAAAAAGAAAATTTATTAAGATTTGCTGCCTCAAAATCTGTTTGGAATCCAACCGGTGATATATTGGCTGTTCCAAATAAAAATTTTAAAATTGATTTTTATAACATAGTTAATTGGAATTCACCAATTTTTTCACTATCTGCAGGTCCATTACATCACAAAAATAATATTAGCTCAATAGCATTTTCACCAAATGGTAATTTACTTGCAACTACTGATTTAGATAAATTTTTGATCATTTGGAATGTAAATTCTAAAAAATTAATAGCTAAAACAAATTTACCAGTCTTGGGTTGCGACATAACTTGGCCAGATAATTCAAGTATTATTATTGGTTCCAATAAAGGTGAATTTATAACAATAGATAAAAATACTTTTGATAATTTATTAAATCAACGTGTAATCAGAGAAGAACATAATTTAGAAGCTTCTAAAGAAAATAATGGTAGTAATACTAATAATAATAACAATAATATCACAAATGACCTAAATAGAGAAGAGGATTCTGATGATATGGGAGAGGATGTAATGGTTTCTGATGAAGAAGAAGACGAGGAAGAAAGAAATCTAGATCAAGTTAATTCACAAGATCTTGATGGTTTTGTAATTGATGACGATGGTAATAATCAATATAATTACGCAGCAGATGATAATAGAAGAAGAAATCACGATTCAATGTCTGAATCAACTGAATTGACGGATGTAAACAAACGTGCCAGAAAGAATAGAAACGGTGATGATGATAATAATGGTAATCATATGTATAGGTTGAATATTAAATCAGGATGGGGTAAAGCATTAACTAAACCATTTTCAGTTGGTTCCACCCCTTGGGAAGGTTCTGATAGAAGGTATTTAACAATTACACCAGTTGGTTGTGTTTATACAGTTAAAACTCAAGATTTTTTCAAGATTACAGTTTTATTTTTCGATGAAGAAAATCATAAAAAATACTTTTTTGATGATTTAGTTGGTTATGATATTTGTTGTATAAATGATCAAGGTTCTGTATTTGCAACTAGTGGTTATAAAAAACCAAAAGGATTTGTTGCTAGAATTGAATATAAAGATCATAGTGATGGTAAAAATGCAGAAACAAAATGGATTAGGGAAATTAGTTTAAGACCATATGAGTTTATCACAAGTTTAAGTGTTTATGGTAAGTATGTTTTTATTTGCACTAACAAAGGGTTTGTTAGAAAATTTAATCTTTATGGAAGATTATTGAATATTTCAATGATGGATTGTATTGTTGGTATTATGAATAATAATAATTATGTTTTTACAATTATTAAAAGGAGTATTGAAAGTGGATATTTATTTAATATTCAAGATATCGAAGGTGAATTTATCCAACAAGAAGTTGGTATTCCATTAATAACAGAAAACGATTTGAATGATGTTACAACAAATGAGATTCCAATCAAAAATATGTTTTTCTCAGATGATGGTGAACCATGTATTGTTAGAAATGATAATATTTTAATGGTTTTAACAAATTGGAGAAATAGTAATAGTAAACCAATATGGAAACCATTGCTAGATATCAAAGAAGGTGTTTCAAGAGCTGGTAAAGGTAGAGAATTAAAAGCATGGCCATTAGGGTTATTTGGTGATAGTTTTACATTTGTGCCTTTTAGGGGTAGTAAAAATTATCCTATTTTCCCCTTATTAACACCAATGAATGTTGATATACGAATTCCAATAAATTACATAGATCCAAATAAAAGAAATGATAATAAAATACGTGATGAAGAAAATGAACAAGATGCTGAACTTTTCGGTGAAGATATTGATAAAGATGAAGAAAATGAAGATAATAAGGAATCTGAAAATATTGAAGAAAAATTCTTACGTACTATTATACTTGCAGAAATGATTAGTGATTCAATTAATGATACTGAGGCTAATGAAGATTCAATTGAGAGATTACAATTATTAAGTCTTGAATATGATAAATCTTTATTAATTCAAATTGATGATGCATGTTCAAGTGGTGATTCTGATGATGCATTTGAATTATGTAAAATGATTAGAGATTTTAGGGCTTTAAATGCAGCTCAAAAATTAGCAGAAGTGAAAGGTATGGCCGGATTAGCTAGAAGAATTAGAGATTTACGTGAAGCTAGAATTGCTGAAGCTGAAGAAGGAACGATAGATAATGAAGGTGATGAAGAAGAATAAAAAATAGTTTAATTTGAGAATTTTAAGAGATTGTATAATTAGATAATATATAATATTATATAGTAAATAACTTCTATTTCCTACGACGATTGTTTTGCCTTTGAGGACCCTGTATTTTTGCAATATCGTTATTTGATAAAACCAAACCATTCTTTGTATAACGACCAACAGATTGAATTTTTAAACCTCTATCTCTGAATTTATTTTTATTTATATTATTACCTTTACCAATAAGTTTATCCTTAGAAATGAAAGCTCTATCATTATCTAACTGTCTAAAATGTCCCTTTTTATTTATACTCATAACAATACCATTTTCTTTAGCTTCTCTTTCATGTTTTTCAATTCTATCCTTTTGAGCTTTAATCATACCTTGTCTAATTTTCATTGGTATTTTTTCTAATTTATTTAGTTTTTTTGAATCACCATTAATACTTGCAATTTTCTGTATTCTTGAATCTAAAGTTCTAACTCTTGCCTTACCAATGATTGGATCATTTAATGTTTTTAATGTTAATTCAGCTCCTGATATACCATTTCGACGTTGATCAGCTAAATTTTTTAAAATATGTGATTCATCAAGTAATCTTTGTAAATCCAAATCATCCTTTAATTCTTCAGCTGCATTTTTTTCCTTTGAATTTGAAGCTTTTTGTTGTTGTTTCAAAGATTCTTCTTTTTTTCTTTTTAATTCTGCCAATGTAATTGGTTTACCTGATTTTCTAAGTTTTTTTTCAGTGGATGTTGGTTTTTTAACAGTTTGATTGGAAGAATATTTATCTTCAAACTTAACAACGATGGGAGCCATGCTTGTCTTTGCCTTTGATGTGATTAACTGGCAAAATATTAGAGGACAATAAGTAGAATATATGAAGAATGTGAAAAAAAAAAAAATAAAAAAAAAGTACAAAAAAATAATGCCGCCGCATAATGTAAATTTTGACTTGGAGATTGAAAAAATAAACTATTTGATTTTGTTTTATACTTTAATTTAAATATGTTATTTTCAATACATTATTTAATAATAAAGAGCATTGATAAATTAAAGGATGACTAAATACGTTGGATGCATTGATCTTCATGATGGACAGGTTAAACAGATTGTTGGATCTACGTTAACAAATAACGATAAAGAATTATCGACTAATTATGTGTCACCACATTCACCTGAATATTATTCAAAATTGTATAAAGAGAATAAAATATATGGTACACATGTTATTAAATTAGGTGCTAATAATGATAAGGCAGCTGAAGAGGCAATTAAAGCATGGCCAAATCAATTACAAGTAGGTGGTGGAATTAATATTAGTAATTGTCAAGACTGGATTAAAAAAGGAGCTGATAAAGTAATTATTACAAGTTGGTTATTTCCTAATAAAGAATTAGATTGGGATAGACTAAAAGAAGTAAGTCAAGCTGTTGGTAAAGAACATTTAGTTGTTGATGTTAGTTGTAAAAGAGTTATAAATAAAAATAATAATGAGATTTCATGGGTTGTTGCAATGAATAAATGGCAAACATTAACAAATACAGTTTTAAGTAAAGAATTATTTACTAAATTAAGAGAATATACAAATGAATTTTTAGTACATGCAGCAGATGTTGAAGGATTATGTAAAGGTATTGATGAAGAATTAGTTAGTAAACTTGGGGAATGGTGTAAAGAATGGGATGATGTTAAAATTGTTTATGCTGGTGGTGCTAAAAGTGTTGATGATTTAAATTTAGTTGATAAATTAAGTTCCGGTAAAGTTGATTTAACATATGGTAGTTCATTAGACATTTTTGGAGGATATATCAAATTTGCAGATTTAGTTGAATGGAATAAAAAATATGGTAAATAAAAAGTGATTATATAAATGCTTATTTCTATATATATATATATATATATATAGTTTATTTATTCTTTATAGAAAAAATTGATTTTGCAGTTGATTTAATAAATGATACGATTGAAACACCCATTGAATGGCCTTTACGTAATGAAGAAGTTAATAAAGGACGTAAATAATATAATACACCAGCAAGTAAAAAACTTTGAATAAACGGCATTATTATCTGATCTATTAGAATTGATTTCAAAAGTAATGTTTTAGAAATATGTACATTGATTTTATCCTTTTTATCGTTATCATTGTCATCTTCGACTATATTTTTCTGTTTATTCTCAGCAATAGCATTTTTGATAAGTTTTGCCTTAAAGGACTCTTCAAATCTAAGATCCGGTATCGTTATAGGTGATGTCATGTTTGGATTATTGAATGAAACAAGTAAATGAACACAATGAAATAAAGTAATATTGTTACATAAACCATACAATAATGAAATACATGATGAATATTTAAAACAATAGTCATAAATTTAAATTAAATTAAATTAAATTAAATTAAATTAAATCAAGACTTGGAGATGGGCCGATCGACGCCATCTTTTCAATATTCAACATTAATTTTCTCTTTTTTTTTCTTTTTTTCCAGCTTTTTCTGTTTTTTTGCCCTTTTTTTCAAGTTTCGTTTAAATCGTTTGTCGTTGTCAGCAAGTTGGTAATTAGTTATCCATTTCTGTTTACAATATCAATAACTTACGTTTATTTAACAAACTATACCGTATCTCATTTATCACAGTTGAATATAATGTCTAAAGAACCACAGATTACTATTAGAAAAGCGGGACGAGATGAAGTTGATTTTATATTATCAGATGTTGATTTAGCATTAGCAAATTCATTAAGGAGGGTAATGATTGCAGAAATTCCAACATTAGCAATTGATTTAGTTGAAATTAAAGTTAATACATCTGTTTTAGCTGATGAATTTATTGCACATAGATTAGGTTTAATTCCATTAGATAGTGAAGATATTGATCAATTAAAATATACAAGAGATTGTACATGTGAAGATCATTGTGATAAATGTTCAGTTACATTAGAATTAAATGCAAATTGTGAAACTGATGAAACTATGAATATTTATTCAAGTCATTTTATTATAACATCAAATAATTCTAATTTAAATTTAGGACATCCAGTTATTAGAGATCCTTTAAAGAAAGGTATTTTAATTTGTAAATTAAAAAAGCATCAACAATTACATGTTAAATGTATTGCAAAGAAAGGTATTTCAAAAGAGCATGCAAAATGGTCACCATGTGCTGCAATTGGATTTGAATATGATCCTTATAATAAATTAAAACATACTGATTATTGGTATGAAGAAAGTGTTGAAAAAGAATGGCCAAAGAGTTCAAATGCTGATTGGGAGGAACCACCAATTCCTGGTGAAAAATTTGATTATTTAGCTAAACCTGAAAAATTTTATATAAATTTAGAGACAACAGGTGTTTTAAAACCTAATGAAGTTTTCAGTAAAGGTTGTATTGAATTACAAAAAAAAATTGCAAATATTGTTTTCGAATTAGGTAAAATTGATCAACAACAAGAGGGTAATAATTTTGAAAATATTAATAATAATATTAATAATAACAATGCAATGTATTCAAATTCTAATAATAATTATGATGATTATCGTAATGGATCAAACAATCAAGATGGTCAACGTACGACATATGGAGGTGAAACTAGTTATGGTGGTATGGGTACACAATATGGTAGTAATACACAATATTATGATAATGGATCTACAGGTAGATGGTAGATAATGATTCGTATTGATAATGTAATTATCGGATTATTTAACTTTTTATATTGTAAATTATGTAAGGAAGAAAACTTAAACAGTCAATAAATAAACAAATTTAAGTAAAATAATTATTTCGCATATTTTCTTGTATGAGAAAAATATGCGTTTTAATTTCATTCCACCAATTTTGTATAATAATAAAAATAGCATATTTTATTTTCTAACATTTTTTGTTAACTTTGTTATTTAAAAGCTTTTATTTAAAAGTAATCATTTTATATTATCTTAACTATATTAAAGAATTGAAATGGATGGGATTAATGGTAAGACAATATCGATTATATCATATGATGATATTAGATATGTTGGTATAATTGAAGGTATTGATGGTGAAAATAAAATAATTACAATTTCAAATGTTAGAATTTTTGGTACTGAAGATAGAGTTACAGATCCTAGTAAATGGATTTTACCAAGACCTGAGATTTATCCAAAGATTGAATTAAATGGAGATTCTGTTAAATCATTAAATATTTTAGAGAGTAATGTAAATGAAATTACACCAATTTTATTACCTGGTATGTATCAACATCAATTTAATATTCCTAGTTTAAATAATTTATCAAATATAACAACTGGAAATATAAATAATTCTATTCCAGAAGTTGAGCAATCAAAAGTAGAATCAAAGGAGGAATCAAAGGAAGAATTAAAAGAAGAATTAAAAGAGGAACCAAAAGAAGAAGTAAAAGAGGAATCAAAAGAAATAAATCAAGATAAATCTAATTCTAATATTGATTTAAATAAAGATTTTGATTTTACAGAGAATAATGCCAAATTTGAAAAAGAAGCTGATAAACCAACATTAGATGCTGGAGTTTCATATAATAAACAATCATCATTTTTTGATGATTTATCATCATCTGTTACAGATAATAAAAATGATCGTATGACATGGTCTGAAGAGAAAACTCTTAATGAAGATACATTTGGTCAAGCAAGTTTAAATAATAATAGAAATAGAGGTGGTAGAGGTAGAGGTAGAGGTGGTAGAGGCAGAGGTCGTGGTGGCAGAGGTGGTAGAGGAAGAGGTAATTTCAGAGGTAGAGGTAGGGGTAGAGGTGGTTATAATAATAGTAATATAAATAGTAATAATAATAGTAATAATAACAGTAATTATAATACACAACCTGAATGGGCTTTTTAATTAATAAATTGCTATAATTGATATAATTGTTTTATAATTAAAGTAAAGTAAAGTAAAGTAAAGTAAAGTAAAATACTGAATTTTTTAATTATATATATAAGAGCTAGGCTTTATAGTTATCTCACGTGACGTTATGTCTGCGCCACATGTGGCAGTTAATTTATTATCATTAAAACATTTATAAATATTTCATGACATGTTTATTAAATATATGTTTTTTTGAACACATAATTAATAGTATTTAATAATTAGACAACCGATATGAAATTACCGTTATATTTAAATAAAAGTGAAGAAGAAATTTATCAAGAATTTAAAACATTAAATAAATTTGATAAATTAAATTATTCAAAACATGAATTTAATGAAAAGTTTAATAAATTTGATAGATATAGTGATATTAAACCATATGATAAAACACGAATTAAATTAAATAATAAAGAAATTAATGAATTTGCATATATTAATGCTAATCGAATTATACCTGATTTTGAAAATATTAATAATGAGAATTTTTATATTGCAACTCAAGGTCCATTAATTAATACAATTAAATCATTTTGGGTTTGTTGTTTAGAGCAATTATTTAATAATAATAAAGAAATAATTAATATAATTATGTTAACAGAATTAAATGAAGGTAAAAGAGAGAAATGTTTTGATTATTTAAATAATATTGAAAATGATTTAAAAGAAGTTTGTTTAAAATTATCAATTAATTTTAAAGATATTAAAAAATTTCAAGTTAAAAATTTAATTAATGAAAATATTGAAGAACGTAAATTTGAAATAATTTTAAATAATAATTGTAAAAAAATTATTAGACATTTTTGGATTAGGAAATGGCAAGATTTTAGTATACCTAATAAAGAATTTGATAATAATTTAAATTTAATTAAATATTTAAATAAAATTGATTTTAATATTAAAGAAGAATTTAAATGTAAATTAGTTCATTGTTCTGCAGGTGTTGGTAGATCAGGTACATTTATTGAACTTGATTGGTATTATAATTATATTTTTTTAAAGAAAATTAAAGGTGAAGAATTTAATTTAAATATTGATATTTTTAAAAGTGTTTTAAATATGAGAAAATGTAGAGTTATGATGGTTCAAAGATTTGAACAATATGAATATTTATATAAAATAATTAAAGAATTATATGAATAAATAAGT
>JAJLVP010000046.1:0-15383 GCA_030570435.1 Pichia ethanolica | reverse complement strand
ACGGATCAATTGAATCTTCAATATCATTTGACTTATTACCATTAATATTATTATTATTATTATTATTATTATTATTATTATTATTATTATTATTATTATTATTATTATTATTATTATTATTATTATTATTATTATTATTATTATTATTATTATTATTATTATTATTATTATTATTATTATTATTATTATTATTATTATTGTTATTATTGTTATTATTGTTATTATTATTATTATTTGAATGGATTAAATTGGAATCTCGTATTGGTATTTTTGGAATTTGAACTTTCGATGGTGATAAAGGTGATTGAAATTCCGTTACCGGAGAGGATCTTGTACGTTGTCTAATATTACCAAATCCTGTAGGTGGAGAAGGCAATGGAACTGTTGGAGGTGGTGGTATTTGAGGTGGTGGTAATGGAGGTTGAACCGGTATTGCAGGCAATGAAGCGGGTATTGAATTTGTTGTTGTCTTTGAAGAAGCCGATGATGAAGAATTTGAATTTGATAATGTCGTTGTTGTAGTAGTCTTTGGTAAAGAGGAAGAGCCTCTACCACCACGTGAATGTTTTGCTGGTCTACCTTTAGAACGATTACCGCCTCCACGTCCTCCTCTACCAGGTCTACCTATCATTCCTGGAGACGAAACTGTTGGTGGAGATGAAACAGTAGAATTTGTAGCTGAAGAAACTTTACCATTTGTCTTTGTCCTGCGTGATCTTCCTGTTGGTGCCATTATATATGTACACACCAATGATAAAAGTTGATTCTAAAACTCTTCTACTCAAATAAATTAATAAATAAACAAACCGTTTATAACCTCTAATTTTGAAAAGAAAACAATCAAGCTATCTAAGTTATCAGTTAACAATTGATACGAAAAAGTAAAAAAAGTTGCTCGTCGTTGACAGAAACAAATTCAGCTTCAACACTGAAGGACAATACACAATTTTCATGTCGCGAGCTAGCAGTTAGTTAGTTAATAGTTAATAGACAGAATTTGTTTATCAAATAAGTTTACATTACTACATTTTATTATATTTTATTTTATTTTATTTTATTAATTTATTTACATGAATGAGTTTATAAAGTATAACAAAACATACTAATCAATATTAGAATTATACATTACCTTCAGCACCGAAAACATCCGCAAGTTTAACGATTTTTTGATCTGAGTTTTGTGGTTTTTCCCATTCTTTTGGGAATGGAATGAAATTTTTATTCTTTCTTTGCTTTTTAGAATATTTTGCAACTGTATGTCTTTTATCTAGTGGAATTTCTAAAAATTCTTCTGGTTTATTATTACTTTCTTTAATTAAATCATCTAAAACATCAGAAAGGAAACTTGCATTTTGTGCTGGTTCTAAATATCTGTCACTTGACATTAAGAAAATATCAGTTTTATGATCATATCTTGAACCTGATAATAATTTAAATTTATGTTCAGCATTTTTATTTAATTGTAAATCTTTTAATTTAAATTTTAAAACAACCTTACGTTCACCTGGATGTGATTCACCAATAAATCTTGTATATTTATAAATAATTGGTGCATCTTTTTTATCAATTGGTTTATAAGTTTTTCTAAATTTTACTAATTGTGGTAATTCAAATGCTGCTTTTCTATTAAATTCCATTAAATCTCTAAAATCACGAACAATATCTTGAGCACCAGTTGGATATTCATCATATCCATAAGGTTCTAAAGGATCTTCCATATATTCACCTTCTGTAACATAATTATCATAATCAGTTTCTGAATCAGCTTCATAAATATCTGATTCTGTTGAATTATAAATATTATATAAAGTTTGAGCTTCTAAAGGATTTGCAGCACATGATAAAATTGAATTTAATTCAACATTTGAACGTTTATAATTTTTACCTAATGATATAACTCTTGCACGATATAATTGAACAACAACTGATGATGGTAAACCTTTCCAAAGTTCAGGTCTATGAATTAATTCAGAAGATGATAATGATAAATTTGAATCATTGACAGCTTTTTTAAGTGATTTATCAATTGATGGTTTTTCAGTTGATTTTTTTTCAGTTGATTCTTTTTCAGAATTTAATGAATAACTTGAACAAGTGAATGTTCTTGTCAATGGAATTATTGACTTTTTTAAAGATATACGTGATATTCTGGCACTAAGCATCTTGCGTATTGTGTGAAAAGCTGTCTATTTATAATTCTTTCTCTTTATATTTACCATTTGTATTCTTAAATTACATGATATTCTAATAATCTAATGTCTTCACTTCACAATTTCATCGTCGAGAAAGAAAAAGACAAAAAAAATAAATTGCACAACTGCGTGGTGTACGGATTACCACAAAATTTTTCCCTCAATATTTAATTGTTCTATGATTTGCAATCAAACAGTGTATTTTTATAATTTAATTATTTGATCATTGCAATTGCATGAATATAACAATTAAAATAATCATCATATATATAGAACCATAAAAATAGCATGAATGGTTCTTAACTTGTTTCCAAAATGTTTGTAAAAGCAATATAAGACAAAAAAATATATGTTTCCATAAAAAATTTATGAACTACCGTACACCACCATTGGAATTATCGTATATTTTTTTATACACAGAAAGAGTAAGTAGTATTAAGCTATATAGCTACGATACATAGAGATACATAGATATAGTAAAGTATATATAAGATCAAGTTTCTTAGATTGTTAAATAAATATCAATTGTTAATATATTAAGTGACTTAACAATGTTGTCTATTATAGATGCTTTTGGGATCAAGGATCAAAAGATATTGAATGATAAAAAACAATTGATTTCATTTTTAAAATTAACAAATAATTCCAAATCTGATAATACTAATGATAGTATCAATGATCAGGCTTTAATTTCAACAATAGCAACTTTAGTAAGTGTTATTTATTCAATTGAAAAACATATAATCGATGATGAATCATTATTAAATAGTAATGTTAATCAGTTAAACAAAGAACAGTTGAAAAATATCGGTTTTAATGATGATGCATATGATAATTATGAGCACTTTGCCGATACTGATGATAATAATAATAATAATAATAATAATAATGATAATATAATTAGTGATGATGAAGATGATGACGAGGATGCAAGTGAAAGTAGTGATAGTGAAAGCAGTAGTAGTGAAAGCGATAGTGAAAGTGAGAGTGAAAGTGAAACTGAAAATGAAATTGAAGAACCAAGTAACAATGTTGATAAAGATAAATCAGTTATTCATAAAATCGAAAATCATGTTATTAGTGGAATAAATAATAAAGAACCAGAAATAGAAACAAAGTATGATCAGATTAAAAATACAAATATGATAGATGATGTTGTTGATGATAATACTATTAATATAGTTAATAATGATAATATTAGTAGTAGTAATAACAGTAGTAGTAGTGAAGGATTTGAATATGACGATGTTATAGTTAATTCAGGTGATGAAGAAGAAGACTTAAATGATGATTTAAATCCAATATTTGATTCAATGACAAAATTAGATTCAACTAAACATCCGATACCAACTAATTTTACATATAATTATAAACCACAACAAAAGACAAATCTGAAAATACCTGCGAATATATCAGCAAATGAAAAGAATGGTCGTACAATTACAATTGTTAATTGGAAGGATACACCATTAAGTCAAATTGCATTAAAATATAATGTTTCAAAATCTGTTATAGGTCCAACATTACAAGTTTTACGTGATTTTGAAAAGAAAAATGCCAAACTTTTACAGGAAAAGATTAAAAGGAATCGTGAATTGAATGAAGAAAGACAATTACAATTATCAAATAAGAATATTGATTCTAGTAGCAATAAAGATAATAATAATACCGTTAGTAGTGCCAGTATTAACAACACTACTAATATTATCAACAATAATAATGATACTATTAATCAGGAGAAAACACTCAAATTATCGAAACCTTTGAAATCAAAATCGAGCAGGGAAAAAGATTTGAAAAGTCGAAGTGATGCCCATAAAGTACGATTAAGACTTCGTAAGAAAAGGAGGAATAATGATATGGTTAATAGCCAAGTAAGTAATATTTCTTCACATTTTTCAAATAACAGTAATTCCAACAATGGTGAAAATAATGGGAAATTTAATAACAATAGTAGCAATAGTAATAATAATAACAACAATAATTATGATTCTGAGACTAGTTCCGAAAGTGTTTATGATCCTAATTTTAAATCTGACGATGAAAAAGAAACTGAGAAATTAGCTATAAAAAGTGCAACTTTAAATAATATAGGTGATATTAATAATAACAAAGAACAACAAAATGCATTGAATGAAATAGATAATGGAGTAATCAAAAGGAAATCGGATAATATAATTAATGATAGTAATAATGATAGTAATAATAATAATAATAATGGTAATGTTAAAAGAGTTAAATTTAGTGATGATATTGAACAATACCCTATTAATCATCATAATGAAAAGAATGAAATTTCTACAAGTGAAGTATCAAATTCATTATATAATTTATTAAAAACATCATCAAATGATGAGAAACCATATGAAGGATTTGTTTTAAGTTTACAAGATTCTAAAAAACAAATAGATAAACTAAATAATATTGAAATTAATAATGAAAATGAAGAATCTAATAAATCTGATGATCAAGTACCGTCATTTGCATATGCATTAACAAGTAATGGTCAATATCAATGTAAAAGTGCTGGATGTTCCGCTAAACCATTTAGTCAATATATTCAACTTTATAAACATAAATCAACACAACATCCACAAGAATTACCATCATAAGATAATTTATTATATTGGGTAATAGTTTCTTTAAATTATATATTCATTTATAAATATAAATTGGCGATTAATTAAATTAAGGAAAATTCAGAAAAAAATAATCAAGTAAATAAAAAAAAATAAGACATTTTATTATTAAATACACTAAAAATATACAAAATATAAAGAATAAAAAATACTAATACTATAAAAAAGGATAATGAAAAAGAAAAAATGAAATAAGAAGAGTGTAGTAATATTAATTAATTAATTATTTTGATTTTTTTGCTTTCTTTGATTTCTTCTTCTTTGGAGATTCAGTAACTGGTGATTCAATTTCTTCAGGTTCATCATCATTATCATCAGAGATATGTCTTTTTGAAATTGAAGTATTTGCTTCATCTGGATGATCATCATCTTCCTTTGTAGCATTATATTTAACCATTGCGGCATCATATTTAACTTTTTCCTTTTCATATAAACCTTTCCAATAATTTTTATCTTCATCAGACATTTCCTTCCATTGATGAGAAATTTCTCTAGCTATATCAGTTTGTGATAATTCTGAATTTTTTTCAGCAACTGATGCACGTAAATGATTATAAAAAAGTATATAAGAAGTTAGAGGTTTCTTTGGAGCATTTGGATCTTTTGGTAATTTCTTTCTTCTTGCCTTTTTCTCTTCAACAATTGGAGTTATTGAATCAATATTTGAAGTTGGTAAAGAAGGTGAAACTTCAGTTTCATTTGAAATTACTGTTGAATTTGATTTTAAAGATTTTTTTGAACTTATTGATTTCTTGGAATCAGATTTATTATTTAAAATTGATGAATCATTTGAATTATGAATTAAATTGAAATAATCAATTGCATTTTTTGAAACTTCAGTTGCAGCCTTTGAGAGTTCAAATAATGATGAGACTAACTATATAAATAAATATGTTTTGATGAATTGATATGTTAGTAAGAGTTATTTAATGTATAAATAAGTATATATATATATATATATATATAACTTGATTGATTGGAAGGTAAATAAATTATTAAGTACATACAGAATCTTTTACTGCTTTGAATTGTTCTGATTCAATGTTGTTGTTGTTGTTGTTGTTGTTGATATTGTTTGTTGTTGACATAATTGAAGAGTTAGTGATTAGATATTTAGCGAATCTAATAATTATTAATTAAAAATATGATAGATAATTGCAGAGTGTAGGGAAAAACAAAAAATATACAAATATAAACAAAGTGTAGTAAGCCGTCAAAAGAATGATCAAAATTGATGGGGAGTTGGAGAGTTGTGAGAGGAGAAAAGTGGGAAACTGATGGGATTTTGAAGAAAACTGCAAAGGGGAGGAAATATTGGGAAATATTGGGAAATATTGGGAAATGAGAAATGCGAAATTAGCGAAATGAGCGAAATGCTGGCAAATATTTGTCGGCGGCATTGGCGGTGGGCGAGAACGGGTGATGTGGTGTTGTCAGTTGTCAGTTTGGAGCCGATAAAAGCAGAGCGTAGAGCGTAAATTGCAAATTCGCGTGGTTCGCGTAGTTTGGAGACGTGGCAGTTTCGTTGTTCGTTCTTTGTTGTTCGTTCTGCGCCACTTTCCCCCACATGTTTATATTCTGTGTGATGCGTTATGCACTGTTTTTCTTTTATCAGTGAGATGCTGCAATAATATACGTAAGCATGTCACGTGCACCGGGATTGGCATTGCAATTATTTAGTTTTTATTTTTATTTATATTTTATTGTTGTTTTTTCTTTTATTTTATTTTTTTTTTTTGGAATAGATAAAGAGAGATGGCTCATTAAATAATAATATCATTTACATATTTCATTTCTCTTTCTTTCTTCCATCTCTTCTTTTCTTTATATATTTATATCTATTTATCAAATAGACTTTGCTAGGGATGCAAGAATCATCATCTATTTCTCTTTCTTCAACGCATGGTTCAAAATATCATGATTATAATATAACAAAACATGAAACAGATACATGTCATAGTCATCAAACTGATAATTCAACAAGGAATATTTTTAAATTAAATGAAAACTATAAACGTGATGAAAATTTAAATATTATCAATCATAATAATAATAATCATAATGATAATAACGAAGAAGATAATACTAATAAATCATTTCTTTCATGGTTGTTCTTTATACCGAAAAATCATTCATCTTCAAATGAAAATTTAGATAAAAACTATAAAGCTTTTAAAACTTCAAATTATATTTATTTTTGTGGTGGATTATTTAGAACTTCATTAACATCTCCTTTAAAATTAAATAAAAATTTAAATATACCAGTTTTACCATTTACTTTAACTTTAATTATATTACCAATTATATTTTATTCAATTTTTGAAGCTTATTGGTTTTGGTTTAATGTATCACCTGCAATTGTAATATTATTTTATTATTGTTGGTTACAAATGTTTTTAAATGCTTTAAAATCAGCTTTTTTAGATCCTGGTATTTTACCAAAGAATATTCATATAATTGATAATTTAGAAAAAGATGGTTTACCACATGAATATCATAATTGGATTAATTTACCTGGTCCTAATAAAAATAATAATATTTATGTAAAATATTGTGATACATGTTATATTTGGAGACCAGTTAGAGCATCACATTGTTCAAAATGTGGTGTTTGTGTTACAAATATGGATCATCATTGTCCATGGTTAGGTAATTGTATAGGTCAAAGGAATTATTGGTATTTTATTAATTTTTTATTTTTTGCATTTATTACAGAAATTTATTTAATTATAATGAGTTTTTATAAATTAGACAAATCTGGTTTAAATAATTCAAGATGGAGTTTATTTTTAGGTATTTATTCATCATTATGTTTACCATATTCTTCATTATTACTTTTCTTTCATTTATGTTTAGGATTTACAGGTATAACAACAAGAGAATATTTTAGTCCTGAACATTTTGAAGGTAATAATCATATTCAAGATGTTTGCCTTAATCCATTCAATTCTAAAAATGGTATTAAAAATATTAGTAGACAATGGTTTCGAAGACGTGGAACTCCAAATGTCAATATTACCAAAAATTATGCCGCAAATGATATGAGATTTAAAGAAATTCACGTCGGCGCTCTGCTTGTTTAATAAAAATTTCAGTGCCGGGAGTTGTGGCAAATTGTGGCAAATTATAATTGCAGGCAATTATTTAATTTGATTCAACCGAGTGAAACCGTTTAAAAATTTTTTTTTCCTTTTTTTTCCTTTTTTTTCTTCTCGTGATGTGGAATAATATTATTAGTTAAAATTAAGCCAACACAAGATATACATTGATTTATGTTATTATATTTCATATCTTATAGATTACAAATATATTGCCAATCATTACATATACAAAACACTCAATTATCACTTAAATTATGAAAGAATTCACAGCTACACAATATTTTGATTATCCATGGGATTATGTCACAGCTGCAAATTGGAGGAAATACCCAAATGAAATTTCAACTCATGTTGTTGCAGTTGATGTTTTAGACAGGGAATTTGATCCAGTAAATCAAATTTTAAAATCAGAGAGATTAATTACTTGTAAACAACCAATACCAAGATGGTTAAAATATTTTGTTGGTAATGCAGATACTTCCTATGTTAGAGAAGTTTCAATTGTTGATAGATTAGGTAAAACTTTAACTTTAAGATCTGTTAATTTAACAATGGCAAAATTATTAAAAGTTTATGAAACTGTCATTTATAAACCTGATTTAAATGATCCTTTAAATAAAACAGAATTTACTCAAATTGCAAAATTTAAATCAAATGCAGGTTGGAAAAAAATTGAAGATCAAGTTGAATCATGGGCGGTTGATAGATTTAAACAAAATGCTTCAAAGGGTAAATTAGGTTTTGATTCAATTTTAAAATTAGGTATGATTGAAAATAATCCAATTACAATTAAATTAAATGAATTATCAAATTCCGCTTCAAATTTATTAGATGAAATTAATTTTAAAACTTCAAATGTTTTAAATGATATTAATATTAAAACTGATAATATTTTAAATGAAATTGATGATAATACAACTAAATTATTATTAGAAATTAAAAATTGTAATGTTTTTAAGGATATTAATGATATTTCATTAGATATTTTAAAAGAAATGAGTATTAAAACTGGTAATGCACTGAATGAATTAAATAAAACAAGTAGTAATGTAATTAATGAAGTTAATGAAATGAGTGATACATTTTTACAAAATGTTGTTAAAGATGTTGCAAATTCAAATAATATCTTATATCATGTTCAAGAGAAAACAGATTTAATATTAAAAGAAATTGATAATAAACAAAAAGAAGTTACAGATCATGTAAGTAATGAAACTAAAATAATTGTTGAAGCACTGAATAATAAAACAGTAGAATTAATAAATGAATTTACTTCATCAATTGATTTAAATAGTTCAAATAAAGAAAATATAGTTAATGAAAATAATTCAAATAGTTCATTTAAAGAAAAATTAACACATGTATTATTTAAAATTACACATCCATTTACGAAAACTGATTGAGTAAACTTTCATTTTTTTCAATCAATCAATCAATCATTGCTACTTTTATAAATTATGACTTAATGACATCGCTTTTGTGTAAATATATATCCTTTACATAGTTCTTTATAAATTTTATACCTTATTCGTTAACCAAACGCAAACTATAATAAGATAAACATGTAAGACACTTAGCGTAGTTACAGTCTTGAGAGACAGCTCTGAAAATTGTGTACAATTCCTTCTGTAGCCTCTAATTTAAGCCGTGTTTATCTTTTACCCGATTGGGCTGTGCGCACAGAAAACTTTTTATCAACTTCTAACAAGTAAACAACAACAACAACAACAACAATGACAACAACAACAACAACAACAACAACAACAACAACAACAACAACAACAACAACAACAACAACAACATCATCATCATCATCATCATCATCACTTTTCTTTTTTTTTCATCTTATACTAACCTCAACTTATTAACAATATTTTAAATTATTTCATCAGCCAAAAGTATCTGTAATTAGTCAATAAACAATGTTTTCTTCACGTTCTGATGAAAATCTACCACTAATGACTTCTTCACAAGATGTTAATTCATTGTTATCATCACCGATGCAAAGCCCTTCAAAATCTTTAAATGATATCAAATCAAATTTATCAGCAAAGGATATCTTCAGAATAGCTAATCAATCTGTTGATGAATTCTTGAATGAAATCGAAGCAAAAAATCAAATCTCTGATATAAGTTTACCTGAATTACAGCATATTAATAATAGTATACCACAATCACCAGTTACTGAACCTTTACACGTTGAAAAAAATCTATTAGATGATCTAGATAGCATCCATGAGAGCTTTTCTGATAATGATGATACAACCGGTGATTCTACCGAAATAAACACTTCGAATAAAGTTATTTCTCATGAATTAAATGGTCCAAAACCTTTAGTTGAATCACCAAAAAAATCACCTACAAGATCACCAGGCAAAACTTCATTAAAATCCCCATTAAAATCCCCATTAAAATCACTCAATTCTTCACCTTCTAAATCTCCTAAAAAGGTGAAAATTGACTCATCTCCGATTAGAGTTCATAATTATGAAGTTGAAAAAGATTCTGACATTGAAGCGGATAACGAATCGGATGATTTAATCGATAAAAAAACAAATTTAAACTGGTCAAAAGTTTCAATTAAACCTTTTGATAAAAAACATACTACTGATTTATTATCCAAACTTTCAAAATTACCATCAAAACCATTACCTCAAATTGTACCTTCGAAATCTGATTTATCAATTAAATCAATGCCAAATTTAGACTTTTTAGATTTAGATAGTGATGATTCAACTGATTTAAATTTATTACAATCATCACCTTCATCTGCAACTCGTATTGCTGCTCCAAAAAGAAATTCATCTGCAAATTCCATTGCAATACCTTCAACTCCAAATAATTTCAATCAATTTTATTATGATCATGATCATTATATTCAAGATATGCAATCTGGTAATTTAGTTGAATCAAGTGATATAAAATCAAACAAAATTCAATCAGAAACTTTGAAAAAAGATTTAATAGAATCAAATCCAATATCATCTTCTGAACAATCAAGAAATAATTTACTTGAAAATTTCCAATCTGATAATAGTACTAATGATAATAATAAATCTGGTCTTGATCGCTCAAGTTCTATCAAATCTGAAATGAGTATATCAGCTGCTGATTGTAAACTTGAGACTAAACTTTTAAATGCTTCATTAGAAAATTCTGAACATCCAGAACATGATAATATAATTAAATTAAATAAAACTGATGATTTTGAAAAATATGATAAAGAGAATGAAAACAATGATGATGTCGATTTATCACTTAATATTTCAAAACATAGAAGTCCAAAACATGAAAAACGTACATCATCACCATTAGCAATTGTTGGTAATGTGATTAGCTCTTTGGTTACAGGTATGGATCCAGATCCTGCAGCGGATGATGATTTGCAACAAGATGAATCTGATTTAAAGAAAACAACATTAAGAAATATTTCAACTCAAAGTGTTGCTACTACAATTACAGACTCAGGTTTTGTCTCTGCTTCTGAAGGAAATGATTATTCCAATACTCATGAAAAGAACTTAAATGATGAGGATAATAGTAGTATTTATGATGGTGATTTTAATAAGGACAACCATGAAAATAAAATGACTTTCAATCCAGATGAAACAATAGACACAATTGTAGTTACACCAACAAGAGAGGATTTTGAACCATCTACCCAACAAACAATTTCTAATGTTGAATCATTAGAATCAAGTTATAAAGAAGAACATGAAATGAATGTACAGGATGAACAAGATGAACAAAATGTAAGTAATACATCAAGTGATACAAGTTTCAACTCGGATAATTTTGTCTTACATGTTCCATTTGAGGATGATATTTTTGACACTGAATTTGATGAATTTAACAAAAATATGCAATCTAGGACTGTTTCATCTGCAAGTTCTAATAGTTCGAAATCTCGTATTATTAGTATTGAACGTGCAGAACGTAATGACATGTTAAATATTTGGTCAAAACAAAGAGGTTTTAATTTACCATTAAAAAAACACACTGAATTTGATAGTATTAGTACACCAATAAAATCATATATAGTTAATGAGAATCATCCAAAAGCTGTTAAGATTGTCAATAATGCCATTCCAAAACCAAGAATTACTTCTGATCAATGTGCACCATCAAATTGGATTTATCATAAATTAGAAGTTTTACCTAGTGGTGTCAATAAAAAGTTAATTACTTCTAATGGTACTGAACTTTCGAATTTTTCAAAACCAGATATCTTACCATCTATTTCGAATATGGAAGATTCGATTCAAATCTCTAAACATAATTTAACAAATAAATTGAATACTACAAATGAAATTAATGATAGTATGGAAAATGATGAATATTCTACAAGAGAAGATATTAACAATCTTTCTGGAAGTAGTGTAGTAAGACATGGTGATTCACTGATGATAACAGATCCTCATCTTTCAATGAATTTTACCAGAGAATCAAATAGGGATAGTATGACTTCGCAAATTGATAATTCATTACTCAATGATATAAAAAATTGGGATCCAGATCATTCTTTAGCAGATCAATCAAATAATGTAATCGATTATAAATATCATATGCCAAGACAAGATAGCATTGAAATTTTGAAACAAGTTTGGAATAATAATACTAGTACTGATTGCTTAGGATTAAATTTGACTCATTCCGATACTTTCCAACGTTTGAGTGGTAAAGATATTGAAGATTTCTTGAATAAGAAGAGAACAATCAGTGATGAATATCATGTTAAACAAGCAGACCATTCAAAAGCACAAATTAGAAATGATTATTTCAATCCACCTGAACAGAGAGCATATATTTATAAACAATTTGGTAATGAAAGTTACTCTAAAATTGTTCCAGATTTAGGAATTGCAGATTTAGATAGTGAAGGTAATTATAATTATGATTTTGATAATGAATCAAGCATTAATGAAGAAGATAATAATTCTAATTATAATTTGAAATTTCAAGGTAATAACAATGTTGATAATAATGAAGATGTTCATACTATAATTTCTGAAAATGCAAATACTAATCTAGCCTATCCAATTAATAATGCAGCAAACCCACCAAAAAGTCCAGTTTCACCAGCTAGACAAAAGATGGTTGAAAAATTTGAAGAACAAATGAGACAAAAGAAAGAACAAGAAGGTCATAAACAATTGCAAGAAAAATTACATAATAAGATTCGTGAAGAAGCACAAATTATGCAAACTTTCTATCCACCATTACAAACAGTATCAAATCCTTCATCACCAATTAAGAGAATACATGATGGTGAGAATGGTAGAAAAACTAGGATTCATTCTGTTAATGAAGATAGTCTTGATAATATTTATGAAGATTTTGATAATTCACCAACCAAAATATCAATTAACAATTCTAAATTAAAATCCGAAGAAAGTCCTGAAAGAAGTGTTAATAATAATTTATTATCTGAAAATCCATTTGAATCACCAAAGATTAAATCTATGATTAATGATAATAATAAGAATTTATTTACTAATCCAAGAAATGTTCAACAAAATATTCAAAATGATGATCATTCTTTAAATCCATTTGAGAAAAATGAGATAGAAAGTGCGAATTTTGAAAAAATACCATCTACTATTAATCATGATCATGATGATAATATTTTTAATATAAATAAGAAATCACTTGAAACTAAAGAACATAATAATAAATTACCAATTCAAGCATCATTACCAAATATTAAATCTAATGAACCAAAATTAGTTAATGGTGAACAAGGTAGATTATTTTTAAGACTTCAAGATATTACTGGATTAAGATTACCAGATTTGAAGAAAAGCAATGCACAATTTCAACTTTTATTAGATAATGGTATTCATTGTATTAAGACTGAATTTGTTGATATTGGTAATAAAACTACTATTCAACTTAATAAAGAATTTGAATTAGTTGTTGCTGAGAAATTAAATGTTGTAATTACATTAAAATTAAAATATGATAAACCAAAACCTAAAACAATTCAAGTTCAACAAGAACAAAAGGTTAAAAGTAAATCAGTTATGGGTAAATTAATGGGTAAGAAAGAGACTAAAATGGTTAAAAAGATGATTACACAACCAGCAGAAGAAGATTTATTAGCACCATATGTTTCAAGTGATGGATCATTTAGTAAATTAAAAATTAATTTTGACGATTATAAAAAGCAAATATTTGCAAAACCTAATTCATATTCATTAACATGTTTTAATGAATGGAAGACAATGAAGAGTGAAAAAGGTATTGTTAAGAATTATAAACCAATTCCAATTTGTACATTAAATTTAAAGATGATGTTTATTCCTCATGTTAATGAAAATGAAATTTTACCAATTAGTATTTCTAATGCAATTGCACAATTAAAGGAAGCTAAGAAAGTTCATCAAGTTAAAAATGAAGGATATATGTCACAAGAAGGTGGAGATGTTGAAATATGGACAAAAAGACTTTATAAATTAGACAATTATGATTTATTTGCTTATAATATTAGTAATAATAAATTAAAGGCAAAAATTAATTTAAGGAAAGTTGTTCAAGTATTATCACCGAAGAACGTTAATATTAATCATGTTAATAATATTAATAATCAAGGTAAAAGGGATTTTACAGATATTGATAATGTAATATTAAATAATGGATTTAAGATTAGATTTAGTAATAATGAAACCATTAGTTTTGAATGTGATAATTCTATGGAAAGAGATCAATGGATTAATTGTATTGAACAATTAATTGCAATAAAGAAAATTGAAAAACAACCATGGTTGAATAGTATGATGGAAGCAATGAAAGATTTTCCTATTAATAGTATGATTGTATAAATGTTTGATTATAAATAATATAAATAATATAAATAATATAAATAATATAGATAAAATAGATAAATAAACAAACTGAACATGATACGATTTTAGATAAGAAGAGACCTTCCTAAAGTAGAAATTTTCCGATTATCACCGGTGACACCGTGGTTCCGGACCAATTTGATCGACTCAATTTGTGTAAAGTAATTATACGTAATTATACGCAATTATACGCAATTATACGCAATTATATGCTATACGCTAAATAATACGCGGGAGTTATTTTAATACAATACGTGTGTTGGGACCGGTGTGCCGGTGTGTTTGAGGGCGTCCCGATTCTGAAGGAGGAGGGGCTAGATAAGAATTTGTTGTTTTCATTTTGATAGTTGGTTGGTTAGATATCAGATATTAGATATTAGATAGGATATTCATTGATTAGTTGATGTAATTGTTATAAAAAGGAACACGTTCGTCTTTATGGACATGTCATTTCTTTTCTAGTTGGTTTACTACTTTAATACTTTAATACTCTATTTATTTATTTATTACTTTATTATATAAGAATAATACAAGTTAAACACTAAACACTAAACACTAATTATTATAAAATACTAGAAATGACTGTTTCAAAATTAATTGTCACTC
>JAJLVP010000045.1:0-16039 GCA_030570435.1 Pichia ethanolica | reverse complement strand
CTGGTGAAACATCAGGTATATTTTTAGTTGTAATTACAATATAATCAAATGGTCCTCTTTCAATCATTGCTTCTTCAGCTGTTTTATAAACATGATCTGGTTTAAAATTTTCAATTTTACCATAATCACATGATTCAATTGTAAAACCTTCTTTTTTTAAAACATCATATGATGATCTAGCAACTGCTGTAACAATTGCACCATTAGATTTTAATGTATATGCTGCAATAGATCCAACACCACCAATACCAATTAATAAAACTTTTGATGCCATTTTATTTATTTATTAAATTATTTAATTATTTAATTTTTTAATTTTTTAATTTTTTATCTCTTTGTTAAGATAAATATGAATAAGATTTGTAAGTAAAGGAAAAAAGAAATAAAGAAGAAGAAGAAGAAGAAGAAGAAGAAGAAGAAGAAGAAGAAGAAGAAGAAGAAGAAGAAGAAGAAGAAGAAGAAGAAGATAATAAAAAGACAAACAATTTGCATGTTTAAATATCTAAATATTTCAATTATTAAAACAGATTCTTTCACACAAGATAAAAGTGGATTCTCCGATAAAAAATTCTTAATCTCGTAATTTTGACCGCTTACAGTTGAACAAACTGTGAAAATTGAAAATTGAGAGGAAATCGATAATTTCTCGAGATTTTGTCCATTTACGGAAACAGGCGCAATTGGAGGTCAATTAGAAAAGAAAGTGTGTTACGTAAGCAGTTTGATTTTTCTGTCTGTAAATACTTTGCCCCCAATAAATCTCAATGTATGACCGGTTCCTTTAGTGGGCTAATTATCCGTTAACGGGGAGGAGTTTTCACTATTATGGGAGGCAACTATAATGGGGGAACTTATTTCTTATTTCCATGGAAAATCGGAATAAATATACAAGTATTGTTAGGGAGTGTAAACAATTCATGAAAATTATGGTTTTATGGAAATAATGCAGTATTTGAAAACTAGGTTTTTTAAAAAAAAATATATTCATTGACAGTTATTCTTGATTTTTAATAAAGTAGAAAACACTTGCACAGTAACTATGCTTTGAAATGGGGGGGCATGAAATGAAATACGGCACTCTTATCAATTATCAGCTTCATCGCTGTCCCCCGCACTTTGCGTTATATTGTTTTAACGGGTGTCAACCACAAAAGAGCCGGTAATTTTCACGGGGAGCGAGTACTTGTTATATTTCACTACCCGTTCTTTCAAATAGTATTTACATCTACAAAAATTAATTTATTCATGTGAGCTATTTTTTTTGTTTTTTTTTTGGTCTTTTTTGGTCTTTTTTCTTGGAATTTATCTTAAATAAAATTTACATATTTAGAACTGAATAATTGAATATAATTTAAATAATAAATATTTTTAATTGAACAATAAAAATAATTCAATAATTGACTAATCTAAGAATTTAATTTCATAATTATCATCTTTAACAGGTCTCTTCTCAGGTAAAACGAAACGACCATTCGCTTCCATAATTCTATATTGAATCATTTTTAATAAATTATTTAAAACAGTTAAAGTTGGAACTGGTACATTATTTTTCTTTGCAATTTTAACAACATTACCAATAATAACAATATGTTCAATATAAGTATTATTACGAACATCAATTAACATTGAAGGTGGATAATAAACACCATCTGTACCTCTAATCATATCATCAATTAATGAATCAGGTAATTCAACACCTTGAGTTTTAGCAACTGCAATAACTTCTTGCATTGCAGGTCTTAAAACAGTATCTGCACCACCAAATAATTCAACTCTACCAACATCTAAATTAACAACTGCACAAGTTGTATTAATACAAGTATTATAAACTAATTTTCTCCATCTAGTTAATTTAACATCTTCTTCATATTCAGCTCTATTATTTGGATTTGAATATAAATTAAAAAATTCTTTACATTTATTAATTTGATATTGTTTATCAATATTATAATTAATAAATGGACCAAATTTAATATCATCAGTTGCAACATGTCTAACAGTTGTATCATATAATGTTGTACCAATTAATGTAACACCTGATAAAACGCAAGCTTTTGGATATCTTTTATAAATTGGAATTTCTGTATTAATACCATTTTGAATTAAAACAATTGTTGTTTTATCATTATAACAATCATCTAACATATCAACAACTGGTGCAATATCAGGTATATTTTTAGTTGTAATTACAATATAATCAAAAATACCATATTTTTCAACTGCTTCAGCACTTGTTAAAACAACATGTGATGGAATATAATTTTCAACAATTCCATAATCACATGATTCAATTCTATAACCTCTATTTGCTAATTGATCAAATGTACTTGGTCTTGCAACTGCAACAACTTCAGCTCTACCAAGATGTTCTAATGTATATGAAACAATTGTACCAACACCACCAAATCCAATTAATAAAATTTTTGGTTTTGGCTTTGTAGAATCTTTTTCAATTGGTTTGTTATCTTCTTTAATATCTGACATAATTATTTAATATTTTTAATATTTAATTTATTTAATTATCTTATTAATTGTATAACAAGAAAAATTAAACAACGTTGGGAAAGAAAAAAAAAAGGAAGATGATAAAAGGGGGGGGAAAGAATCACCTTATAATAAATTAATAGAGTTTTGAGTTAGAAATAGACAGTTTCAATAAAAAAGCAATCATACTTGCAAAATTAATTAATATAATTAATATAATTAATATAATTAATATAATTAATTAATCCATCACCATATTCCACATTTTTCTGTTTTTCCCTCCACATTGGGCTCTAATCTTTATGTATTTCCTAAAAGGGAAAGACACTTCGCTTCCTCCCCGTTTAATTTGTTCAAAGTTGCAATCTTAAATTTCGTTTTATGACGTCCTGCGCTGTCAGTTTCTTTATATGGAATTTATGCAATTTAAACTTTCATGTTGTATCGTATTTACTGAAGAATATATATATAATTATTATATAATTATTATATAATATAATTTAAATTAATTAAGAAATTATTCCAGTACCTGGTTTACCACCAATTAAATTAGGTGATGTTTCAATTACACTAGTTGTCGTTGAACCTCTAAGCATACTCATCGTTAAAATCATAACTAATAAATGTAAACTTAAACAATAAACGACAAATAACCATCTAGTTGCAGATGTACTTAAAATTGTTCTAGTTATTTGAATAAATATACGTTCCCAAGGTGATATTTTAGAATTAATCCTTTTGGTTTCCATTATACGAAATTGTTCAATTGGATGTAACTCATTCTCATATTCAAATTTATATTTATTTTCAATATCTCCACCAATTTTATTATTTGACAAATTCTTACTTTTATTATTATTATTATTATTATTATGGTAATGTTCTAAAAATCTAATCTTCTCATACAGTTCACGATTATCATTCTTTAATGAATTTATTTCTCTTTTTAGTTCAATTGTTTTACCAAATTGCTTTTTATTCTCTTCCTCTAATTCTTTATTTCTATTTCTAAATCTATCTCTTTGTTGTGTTATAATTGGTAATAATGATAAATCATTATTACTACCATTATTATTAATAATTACACTAGAATTATTACCTGCAATTGAAGCAGCTGATGAAACTTTAATTGATTTACTACTTTGACTACCACCAGCAATTGATGAAATCATTGACATTGTCTCCCATTTATCATTATTTAAATTATTATTATTACTATTATTATCAAAATTCATTAAATCATTTTCCAGTCTTGAATTTGAATCTTTTAATTTATTTAATTCTTCTTCATATTTATTAATTTGATTTATAAATTCATTTAATTTTTTACTCTTTTCTTCATTATCCCTTCTTAATTCAATTAAATCATTATTTAATTTCTTATTTCTTTGAACAATAGCAGATTCAAGTTTTGAAACCCCATCATTATTATTATTATTATTATTACTATTATTATTATTACTATGAGTTGAAATATCAGTTTCATTATCACTATTCTCTTCATCACCAAACTGAATTTGTTTTAAAATTTCTAATTCTTTCTTAATTTCTTCATAATCATTTGCAATATCTTTGAATTTTTTTAAATTATTAATTTCAACAATTAATTGCTTTGAATCCCTTTCAAAATTATTCTTTAAATTATTAATCTCTTCCTTTAATGATTTGCATTCTTTTCTTTCAAATTCTAATTTTGCAATTAATAATGAATTCTCACCTTCAAGATTATTTATTTGCTTACTATCTTCTTTTTTAGTCTTTTGAATCTCAATTTCAATATTAGAATTTAATAAACTAACTTCACGTCTTAATTCTTCATTTCTATTCTCTAATGATTTAACTCTCTTTTGTGCATTCTCGAAATCATTCTTTAAATTTTCAAATTCATTAGAATTAATTTTATTATCATTTGATGATTCTCTAGTATTATTTTTATTAACTTCACCTAAATCTACTTCTTCTTCTTCATCATCTTCATCTTCTCCTAATGCTGCACTTTTCTTTTTCAGTTTTAATTTAAGCATTTTTTCATTAATTTCATGATCTTGAATTTGCTTTCTTAAACTATCAATTTGTAATTGTTTCTCCTTTTCATCTTTAATCCAATTAGATTCTTTCTCTTCTAATAATGATTTCCATTCATCCTCTTTAGCCTTTATCTCTGCTTCATTAATACTCTTCATTTGAATTTCAGTTCTCTCAATTTGTTCCTTTAATTTATCATAATCTGCAAATTTTAAAATTTTCTCCTCTAATATTTTATTCTCATCTTTAATTTTAATTAATTCATTATTTGTTGATATATTTTCTAAACTTGATTTTAATAATGGTTTTGGATCAGGTGCTTCTGCAATTGATCTATAAACTTTAAAGAATAAATTTTCAATATTTTTATTCTTTTTATTCATTGAATCAATTACATTTTGATAAGATTTTAATAATTGATTAAATTTATTAATTTTTTCATCATCTGTTAATTTTTTAAAATCTTTAGTTTGAGTTGCTAATTCTTTCCTATCAATTAATGATTCCTTTTGATAATTTTGAATTTCTAATGCTTTAGAATCTAATTCTTTTTGTAAATTAGATAAATCAATAGCTGACCATGAATTCAAAGCTTTCTCAAATAATGCTGTAGAATCAACAACAGTTGATGTATCCTTAGTATTTTCAATACTTGTCATTGCCAATTTAACTTAAGTATAGTTAATTATAAGAGTAAATTAAAACAATAAAATCAGTGAAATAATTAAAATTAACTTAAGGGGTCAACTTGTTTTTTTCCACACACACTACAAATTATAAATTAAATATCGCTGTCCTCATATAATATATAAATTAATCATCATCGTTTCACGTATTTGTTGGTCGACGTATTTCCGAATTTCACGAATATTATTTAGTTAAATAATACATAAGTAATTTTATAATACATTTATATATGTAATTTTATATATAATTTTATATCTTTTTGATCCATTTTTGCCAATGATTAGTATCATATTTATAGGTGGACCTTCAGGAACTGGTAAAAGTACAGTTGCTCAACAGCTTTTCCAAGAACTTAATAAATCGAAAAACTGTTATCTAATCGAAGGTGATGATTGGCATAGTAAGTCAAATATTGAAAAAATGAGTAATAATATACCATTAACAGATCTTGATAGATGGCCATGGTTAACAAAATTAACTGAACTGGCAATCGATTATTCTAATAAAGAAAATTATGATTATGATTTTATAATTATAACTTGTTCAATGTTGAAAAAATCATATAGAGATTTTTTGAAGGAAAAGCTTGAAAAGAATCAAAATATTGGAAAAGTATTGCAATTTTTATTATTTAATAGTTATGAAAATATTTTAAATCAAATGAAAAAGAGGAAAAACCATTTCTTCAAAGAAACAATGCTAAAATCTCAATTTGAAACTTTTGAAAAACCAATTGAATCAATTGAAAAAAATGTACATAATTTAAACTGTAATGATAAAACTCCAATTCAATTAGCTAATGAAATTGAAAAATTTCTGTAATATATTATATTTAATTAATTTTCTTACCTTTTACGTTTATTGGATTCTTCAAATCCACTGGAATTTATATTTCTACCACTCATAAATGCATAATTTCTTTTCTGATTTAATTGTGAATTATTTAAACTATTTATATTAATATTATTAATATTATTAATATTATTAATATTATTAATGTTAATATTATTTGAATTAGTAGATTTTCTTTTATTAAGAAGTGAACTATTATTAATATTATTAATATTACTGTTGTTGTTATTATTTAAATTATTAGAAATTGAATTACCATAAATTGAATTATTTGCACCACCTATAATATCATTATCACCTTTATGAATTTTACGCCTTGGATATTTCATTGTTGAATTATAAAAAATATTTTGTAATGGTTTAGGATTTTGTTGAAACCATTTATGTGACATTGCATCTAAAGCATTAATTCTAATTGAAGGATCATAAATTAATAATTTATTTAATAAATCATAACAATTTGAATCACTACCACCATTATTTGTAAACCAAGCTTTTAAATTTGATGGAAATAATGTAAATCTCTGTAATTGCGGATATTCAGGATAATTATTTAGTGTAGGCCAATCATATAAAGTTGGAGTTCCTAAAATTTGTAAAATTTTTAATAATTGATTTTCTTGAAATGGCATATGTTTTTTATTATCCATTTTAGTTTCTTCACCTTTAAACAATGGTCTTAATGATAAAAGTTCTGCTAAAATGCAACCAACTGCCCATAAATCAACAGCTGGTGTATAATGCCTTGCACCTAATAAAAGTTCAGGAGCTCTATACCAAATTGTAACAACAACTTTATCACCATTATAAAGAGTTTGTAATTGATTATTAAATCTTCTTGCTAAACCTAAATCTCCAATTTTAATTACACCATCATTTGTAACCATAATATTAGCTGGTTTTAAATCTCTATGTAAAATCCAATTTTGATGTAAAAATGATAAACCTTGTAAAATTTGGAAAATTGCACTTTTTAAAGTTAATTGAGATATTGGTTTAATCTCTGGATGTGAATGATAATGAATAATTTGTAATAAATCATGCTCTGCAAATTCGAAAACCATATAAATACATTTCCTTTCCAGTATAATTTCTTTTAAAGTTGAAATGTTTTTATGTTTAATTTCTTTACATAATGACATTTCCCTAATTGCACTTTGAGATATACCAGTATAATGAATTACTTCATTATCCTTTGAATCAGATTTAAATTTTTTAATAGCGTAAAGTTTATTTATATCCTCTCCTAATTTTCCAACTGCTTTATAGACTTTACCATAAGTACCAGCTGCAATATAAC
Source organism: Pichia ethanolica (assembly GCA_030570435.1). Taxonomy (NCBI): domain Eukaryota; kingdom Fungi; phylum Ascomycota; class Pichiomycetes; order Pichiales; family Pichiaceae; genus Pichia; species Pichia ethanolica. The sequence goes on along the minus strand of JAJLVP010000045.1, from coordinate 8,691 downwards.
CCAAAACATCATATTTTTCAATAACACTAATTCTATTAGCATCTTTACGGGATCTATATGGACCCATTGTGAAGAAATTGTTTGGTGCCATAGCTGATTAATGAAATTTGGCAAATTGATTTTTATGATAATTAGTCTTGAATATTAATATATATTACAAAAAGAATTAAAGATGACACGATTCTAATTTAAAATCAAATCATAAAAAGGAAAAGGGCATGTTGAACATTTGTATATATATGTTAAAATAAAATCAGAGCTACAGGCGTCGTTATCATGCGAGCATCGTTAAATATATAAAATTTATTATATAGTGTAAATTATATAAAATATATATGTATATACATGAACTAAATTAACCATTATATAAAAGAGATGCAATTGATAATAAGTAATTAATTTTTAACTTCTGGAGGTATGTCATTCTTATTTGAATTTTTCTTTAAATTAATCTTATTAAATACTTTATTAAATGGTCTTTTAATTACTCTTGTTAAAGATCTTAAAACATATTGATCAAAGAATGGAGCAAATAAAATTGCACTAATCCAAATTAAAGGGCTTAAAACACGAATTGTTGCATAAGCATTTGCACCTGCTAATTCAGCATTATATTTATCACCTTGTGATTCATCCCAATTAATTAAACCATTATGCATTAATTCCATACCTTTAACTACTATATTATCAGGTAATAAAGGTGGGGAAATATTATATTGATCAAATATATACCAAAGTAATAAAAATGGTAAAATTGATAAAAATTGTTGTAAAATTGCGATACTAATTATAAAACCTGCAGGTCTTAATAAAATTGATCTCATATATGGTTTTAAAATTAATGGAGTTTTTTGATAATATTTATTTGAAGCTAATGATTTAATTTTTTCAATATCCTCTAAATCACTTACAGTTTTTGCATCTTTTAAAACTTTTCTCTCCTTTTCCATTGCTTCAGGTACTTTTTTAATCTTTGTTGATCTTTTATAAATTAAATTTAAATTTGAAGTTTTATTAAAATTTCTATTTTGAATAATTTGAAATTTAGAAACATTAGGTCTTGTAAGAATACTAATATTATTTTTTATTATATGATTCGATATTGGTTTGAATAATGAGAATCTCAACATTTTGGTAGTTGTGATGGATGGTTATATGATCTAGTTAAGTATTTAAGAAAAGAATATACATATATATTTAATGTATAAACATATATATATGAATTATTGAAAGTTGAATACAAATTTGTTTCGCACAATAAAAATATTAAGAACGAGTTGGTAAATAATTATTTTATATATTTTGTATATTTTATATATTTTGTATAATTTATATAACACAAATATTAAGATTCAATTGAAGATAGATATTCTTTACGATAGATATTTGAATCTGTATGACCTTCATTTCTGTTTAAAGCGATCCATTTTGGTTCATCTTTGAAAAGTCTTAAAGCTTTAACAAATTTATCATTTGTAAGTGTAAATCTATGATAAATACCAGCTGGTAAAATAAGTAAATCGAATTTTTCAACTAAAATTCTAATCCATCTATCATTTTTACTTCTTACATCAAAATAACCTAAACCATCAATTATATATCTAATTTCTTCATCTTCATGAATATGTTCATTAAAGAAAATTTTTAATTTTTCATTTAATGCAATTTCACCACCGGGGAAATTTTTTGAATCTAAGACAATATTATCCCTATTTTTATAATTTCTTTCAGTTGCTAATTTATTAACATCATCAATTGATGTAATATATTTATAAAAAACTCCAAGTTTTTCTAATTCTTGTATTGAAACAGTTTCACCAGAATCATGTGGTGATGTCATTGATTCATTATCTTCTTTATAATAATATGCTTTAACCATATTGCGATTAGTAATAGTGACTATAATTATTGTATTAAATGAAAAAAAGAAGAAGAAAGGAAAGAAGAAACTGTTATAATTTACATATATAATTGATTTAATTGCTTAAAAACGTGCATATATTATAATATCAGACTCTTCACATGTTAAAATAGCATGCACTCCGAGCAAAGCAAAAAAAAAGTGTGGGAAAAAGAAAAAGAAAAAAAAAAGACACTGTAAACTGTGGCGTTTCAGGCTAAATATAATAATAATAAAACTACACTGAAATTGTTAAAATAAGTAAAGATATGATGTATAAAGATATATAAAGATATATAAAGATAGATATATATAAAGTATTTAAACAACTTTAATATAATTTTCAACTGAAACTCTTAATAAATTGTTAAGATTAGTTATTTCAACTAAAGAAATATCATTTGTAATAACATTATTCATAAATGTAAAAGTATTATAGTCTTTCATTAATAAATTAATTGGTAAACCAGTTAATTTATTCCATTTAATAAAATCTATTTTATTAATATTTGTGTTAATATTTTTATTATTACCAATTATAAATGATATTAAAATCATTCTTTTTAATAAATTAATTGATAAATCTAATTGTTTAAAATTAACAATAATTTTCTTTAAAATTATTAAATTTTTAGTTAAATTTGATAATGATAAATTACATTTAATAATTAACATTAAAATTAATTTTTTCAAAATTTGAGTTTGATCTTTATTATAATTTAAATTAAATTTTGAATTTAAATAATCAATTATAATTTTAACAATTAAATTAATTAATTCTTTTTTATTATTAAAATGTGACATTGAATTATTATTATTATTAGTTGTTGTTGTTTTTATTGTTGTAGTAATATTTGTAGTTTGTGAATCAATATCTTCGTAATCTGAATCTTCTGAATAAGATAATGGTGAACCAACAGTTTCAAAATTGTTATAATTTGATGAAATTTTTGGAATATTAGATCTTTGATAAATATAAGAAGAGGAAGAAAAAGATTTTGATAATAATGTCATGATAATGTATATAGAAAATAAGATGAATTTTTTTTAGCTTGAAATAAGATTTAAAAAATTGAAAAAAACTCCGGTGAAAACAAAAATAAAAATGTGATTGAAATTGAAATTGAAATTGAAATTAAAAACAAAAAAAAGCCTTCCCAAATGATAAAAAAAGTGATATATATATATATATATATATATGTATGTATAATAATATATATATATATATTTAATTGTATATATATAAATGATAACCTAATGAAATAAAAACTTTTAAAAAACCTTTGACTTTTCCTTTAATTTTTAATTAATTAATAAATTAAAAATAGACAACGGAAACCATCTTTTAAAATTTGATGAAATCCAAAATATAACCTAACCGAATAAAAAAAAATAAGATAAAATAAAATTAAATAAAAAATAAATAAATATAAATATTGATTTGTTGTGAAGATAAGAGTAAATCGTTATATAATTAATGTGAATAAATTATATAGATTTAAAAGCTATTAAAAAATTAATCAAACAATTGAAATTGAAAAAATAACTAATGAACTAATTTTATAGTCGAATGTAAATTATTAATATATGTATGTAATTAATGTATATAGATTTGAGTCAATTGATTGAGTTGAATTAAGTTGAGTAACTCAGTAATAATATATATATATATATATTGATGTTGAAAAGTTATTTATTAAAAAATACAAGTAACCAAAGCAAATGTAGAACTGATAAAGAAGAGAGAACAGATTGAAGAAAGGAAAATATAATGTATTTATAGTATAAAAGCAATAGCAAAATGGGGGGTATGTAACGTACAACATAAAACATATGGCATTACTAAAATGACTAAATTGACTTAAATTGACTAAATTTAAAGTAACGTAATACATTTTTTAAGCACCGTTCCGTGCGAAAAGGCAAAAAGGCAAAATGACTAACCCCATACAATAAAATAAAATAAAAAATAAATAAAAAATAAAATAAAAAATAAATAAAAAATAAAATAAAAAATAAAATAAAAAATAAAATAAAAAATAAAATAAAAAATAAAATAAAAAATAAATAAAAAATAAATAAAAAATAAATAAAATTTAATGCCATTTTAATTGTCACTATATAAATTTAAACAATTATAAGAAAAAATGACTCATGAAAAAGATTTAATTTAATTTAATTTAATTTAATGACACAAATGGGAGTGGTGTAAGGATGTTTACAATTTATTTTATATTTTATTACTCATTCAAATTCATAACCATACATAATTGCATCAACTAATTCACTTTCACCTTTTAATCTACCAGCTTTTGGTATACGACCAATCCTTTTAAATCCTAAATTATCCCAAATTCTACAACTAGCCACATTACTTTCATAAACTAAATTAAATACACTAGATTTAAATCCTAATAATGGAGCCCATTTTAAATAATTTCTACCCATTACACTACCACAACTTTTACCTCTTTGATTAAATTTAACTAAAAATCCGGCATTACAAATATGTTTTGATCTACCAATATAATTTGGTTTAATATAAAAGCAACCTAAAAATTCATTTTCTTCATTAATACCAATTTTTAAATCTTTATTTAATCTATCTTCTTCTTTAATTAAACCTTTAAACATTACACCAACAAAATGTGGGAAATAATAATTTAAAAATTCTTCCATATTAACATTTTCTTCTTGAACATATGTTGTACCTTGATCAATTATTTCATTAAATAATTTAAAAATTTCATTTACAATATTATTTGGTGTTTCATTAATTGAATTAAATGGTAAAATTGTAATTTTTGTACCATCCTTTAATTCATCATAAATTGGTTTAGTAATATATTTATCTTTTTCAACAACCATTGTTATTAAATTATATTAATTAATTAGTAAATTACTTTATTTAAAAATCAAATATTTAAGTATATATATATATATATATATATATAAATTGAAATAAAGTAAAGTTTATTTTCGCTCACTCTTTCCCTTTTATGTAATTTCATTCCGTTTTCATTTCACTGAATTTCTCTTTTCCTCGGCATTTCCTATTTTAGACATTCAAGTCTCTTATCTTATCAATCATTAAACAGATTTTTTTAATTAGTATAAATAAATACTTATATACATATATATATATATATATATATATATATAGAATTTAAATAAATTATAAATTGTAGCATTTCAATAACAACTATAATAATATATTACCCTAATAAGTTTTAAAATCCGGAAATAAATTATTTCGTCATAAACCTTATTTCAGTATGGTATCAATCAATCAGATGTATTCATTACAATTATCATTCAATATACAAATATATTAATCATCAATAATTGGTATTACAATAAATTTAATGCCCAAAACATATAATAATTAGCCATACTATAATATACTATACTATACTAACTATAATCAAACGATAAATCTCGGGCCTCCCGTCCACGCTTTCACTTTCACTTTCACTTCCACATTAATACAAAAAAATTTCACATGCCCTAAACGGCGTGGCGAAAAGAAAAAAGAAAAAAGTGAGAAAAAATCGCAAATTGGCTAATTAAAAGCCACTGTTGTAATTGTGTATAGGAAAATACATTCCCTATTTAGTTAAAAAATACATGCATTACTGGCTTTTGTTATATAGAAATATATATATTTATATATACTCTACATAATGCCTAAAAAATCTATCTCTTTTTAATTTTCTCCTTTTTGTTTTGTTTAGTTTTATTTCAACATACTTTTTACAGTTTATAGAAAACCAATATCAGCTATTCATAATTATAAAACTTGATATTTAATATAAAGAAGGATTTTTTTTTTGGCATTTAAATTGAAAACATTTCTAAACTCCGAAAAGCAAAATAAAAAAAAAAAGTTTTATTTAATATAATTCTTTCTTTATGTACTAATATTATAATATTAATAATATAAACTAGAAGTTAAAATTTTATTTTAATTAATGATTAAAACTCAAATAACCTCATGTCAGAATCAAATAATGAATATCCAAAATTTGACCCCAAAATACATTTAATTTCAGATACCAATAATAATAACAATAATAAAACTAAAAAATTTGATATAGATAAATTAAATATTTTCTCACCAGAATGTAAATCTTATATCGAACCATTAAGTAATAACTGTTTCCCAATTTTCACAATTGATTGTATTAAAATTATTCAATGGGAATTAAATAATTATTTAAAGAATAAAGATAAATGTACAAATTTAAAAAAATTTGATAAAAATATTGATTTTTCATTTATAAATTTTGAATCACCAATTTTTAAAAATTGTAAAAAATGTTTACCATTTTTATATGATGCATTTACAAATAATTTAACAATTAAATTATTAAGTAATAATTTAGGTTTTCAAATTGATTTAATTAATGATTATGAAATAATTCATTTTGCTAAAAAAATTGATGATAATAATAAAAAAATAATTGAAAAAATGAATTTAGGTGAATCTTCAAAAATTATAATTAGGGAAAAATCAGTTGCTTATCCATATATTTGTTTAATTAAAATTAATAAAAATGATATATCTGAAAATTTACCAATTGGTTATGGTTTATTCTTAAAAGGTAGATTAATTGAAAATTTAGCTGGTAAAATCATTTTTAATAAAAATACTCAAAATGAAATGGTTTTATGTCCTTCCTTTGTACCAAAACAAATTAAATTATATGAAGATTTTAAACAAAATCAATTTTTAAAAAATAGTAATAATAACAAAAATAATAATTATAATAAAAAGATAATTCATTTAAATGATGATTGTAATGATGATATTAAAAGTATTGAAAAATATAAAGTTTGGTTAAATAAATATTATAATAAAGGTACTATATGATTACTTATATTTAGTATTATTGTTATTACAATTATTATTATTATTATTATTACCTAAATAAAACTGTTTGCTTTTACACTCCTTTTTCTAATTATAAATCTATATATACCAGATATTTAATAAATAAATAATCTATTTTTTTTCTTATTAATTAATTATTTAATATTATAATTAATTACAGCACTTAAAATTTTATCATCAAATAATTTAATACGAATTGGCATATCTAAACTGTAAAATGGATTCTTCATAACATAATCTGAATAAAGTTTATAAATTGTATTTTGAAAACTTGAAATTTGAAATTCTTTTAAATCTGTTGATGTTAAAATAATTATTTTAATTCCTGTGACTGTTTGATGTATAAACATATTAAATTTTTCAGTATTAACACATCTTAAACCAGTTTTATTACTATTAACATTGATGCCACCACCAGTGCCTTTTTTATTACTATTACTGCTATTATTAGTTGGATCTATTCCATCTTCATTAAGTGTGTTTGAAAAACTCGTAAATGATGATCGTACTTCACTTTTCTCTCTATCAAGTTGTAAACTATCATTATTTTCATCATTAAGATCATTATTATTATTATTATTATTATTATTATTATTATTACTATTGCTATTGCTATTACTTGTAAAATCATTATTATTAGTTAAATTTGTTGAATTGGAATTTAATCTGGTTGCATTGGGAGTTAATTTAGCTGCAATTGTATGAATTCCATGTAAGTTACTTGCAATAATTAAATAATCATTTGATTTTTGTTTTGTTATTGGTGAATTTGCAGTTTTAAAATCCCTTTGATATAACAGTGATCCAGATTTTGAAATTAAATATAAGGAATATATAGCCATATTGACATTAATTATCTATACTTATAACTTTTATCGGATTTACAGAGACACTTAAAGAGAAAAATAAAAAGCTAGATACACAATATTATGTATATCTAAAACCAATCTCTCTATGTATTTTTGAAACCGTAAAACTCTCTCCTTGTACGAGAAAATAACAATTAGAGCAAAATAAATTAGCTAGGCAGGTCGATCGACGCTCCAAACGAGAGGAAAAAAAAAAAAGCTCCTGAAAAGGAAAACGGAAAACGGTGAAAAAATCCCCTCACGGGGAGTTATCGGTTATATCGATATTAAATATTTTCAAGTTGATGGCTACTTTCTTTTTATCACAAATAAAACAATGTAATGGTTAGTAATTTGATAATCAAGTATCATTATAGGCAGATTTCACTGTTTTACAATTTGTAAATTATAAATACGGAGTGAAAGCCCATTTCATTTCATATTATTTGTGTCTTAGTTGTTTAAATCATATATAAGATTTTTTTTTTAAAATACTATTTTTTGATTTACAAATTAATTAAATAAAAAATAATCAAAGGGAAATAATATCAAAGTAATGATATCCGTTGCTCCAAAAACTCCAATGGCTAGATCAACATCTAATTTTAGTGAAAAAGATAATCAGAACAATTCAGCTATTCAAACAACACCACGTATTTCAATGAATAATAATAATAATAATAATAATAATAATAATACACAAAAACCAATTACAAAAATTGTATTATCAAAAGAATGGGTTTTACCTCCAAGACCAAAACCCGGAAGGAAACCATGTGATGATATACCAAGTTCTAAACGCAAAGCACAAAATAGAGCTGCACAAAGGGCATTTAGGGAACGAAGGGCAAATAGAGTTAGTGAATTAGAAGAAAAGATAATGGAAATGGAAAGGGAAAGGAGTATAAGTGAAGGTATTTTAAATAATTCAATTAAAACTTTACAAAATGAAAATGTTCAATTAAAAAATGAAATTTCAACCTTAAAAAGTGAAAATGCAAAACTATTAAATAAGATAAAAGAAAAAGGTAATAATAATAATAATAATA
>JAJLVP010000044.1:0-16631 GCA_030570435.1 Pichia ethanolica | reverse complement strand
CTCTATCAATATGAATATTATTAATTATTTGATATCTTTGAAAAACACTATCATATGCAACAATTAAATCAAATAACATTAAAAAAGATTCTGGTAATTTTAATGTATCTTTTAAATTATCATTTCTTGTTGTTGGTTCAAAATATTTGATACAATCATAAGAAATATAACCTATTGCACCACCACTTAATTGAGGAACACCAGGTAGTTGAGCTTGTTTAATTCCTGATAATTCGTCTTCTAATAAAACTAATGGATCTATTTCATTGTTTTCAGTTGGACCTGTTTTAATAATACGACGAGGTGAAACTCCCATAAAGGAATATCTTGAAACTTGTTCACCATCGGTTGCACTTTCAAATAAAAATGATGCAGAAGGTTTTGTTTGAGATCCAACTAATTTAAGGTATGCTGTATGTGGTGTCAAATAATGAGCACTTAAAAATTTATAAACTGGAAAAAGATTACACTCTTCATAATCCTTAACATAATCATATAATTGTGGAAATGATGGTTGTGATTCAGACATTATTTTGTATTTACTATTTGGTTATCTAGAGAACGATATTGTCTGTCTTGTATACCTGTAAAAATAATTTTTGTTATATTTCAATAAATAAGTAAATAAAAAAAGGTGTAGAAGAAAAAAAAAATTAGCTAACTAATTATATGAGTCATGAACATTGATTGAAATTAAAATAAATAAATAAGTTATGAAAAAGAATTAAAAATGTTTTCCTTGTCCTCGATAAAATTATCAACTTTTTCACACAAAAAAAAATATTGAACTTTAAAGTTCAAAAAACATAAGGTCGTACCCGGATTCGAACTGGGGTTGTTCGGATCAAAACCGAAAGTGATAACCACTACACTATACAACCTTAATTGAAATAAAATTTGTTTTTGTATATTATTTCAATTATTTCTCACGTGATATCTCTTGCAGTTAAATCTGTAAGCTATTTTAATTTCAACAAAGCGCAAGTGGTTTAGTGGTAAAATTCAACGTTGCCATCGTTGAGCCCCTGGTTCGATTCCGGGCTTGCGCATTTATTTTTTCATTGAATCAAATAAGATAGATTTGTACACGTTTATTTTTGCCACCAACATATATTGATGAAAAGTTCTAAACTCTTTTACTTATTCTTTTCTGATATTATTATACTTATCTTTGGAAATTCATTTTTTCTTAATATTATCCATATTTGAAATTTTATTAGATATATCAGGTTGAAATGGAAACACATCCGGTAAAAAATCACTTATCTTTAATAAATGAACGTTTGACAAAATTGTCAAAAAAAATACATTTATCAAAACCACAAATAATACTTCTTTCGATATTTCCTTTGATCATTATATTAGGTCAGTTAATGAGTTATTTTTCTCCTGATGAAACGATACATAATTATTTTACTTCAAGAGGAAATTTAGTTAACAGGTTTTTTGTGAAACAAGGTTGGTTTTGGACTTTATTTACATACTTTAATATTATTTATAATAAGATTAGAAAGAGGATAGTACAAAAGAAGGTGATACTAATCTCAATCTTAAGAGTGTCGTTAATAACAATATGTTGGTTACTGTTTACACAATGGTTCTTTGGTCCTCCATTAATGGATAGAATATTTGTATTGACAGGTGGACAATGTACAAATATTCAAGAATCAAGTATTCCTTTATCATTGAAAAATCTATTTGAAATAAGCACAAACGGAAATGGATTAGCGGAAAACATACTTACTTCAAAGTCTATATCTTCGGCCAGTTGTAGAAGAATGAAAGGTTCTTGGGAAGGTGGCCACGATCCTTCAGGTCATGTTTTTCTATTAACCCTTAGTAGCAGTTTACTCATATTAGAATCAATAGAATTATATACAAGTGAGGATAACCTACTTGAAGCAATATTACATAAAAATTTAAGTTGGATTCAGATAATTACCCATCCGACAATGTTAACCCTTGTAGTAGTTGTCTCTGGTTTAAGTATGCTATTAATGACAATTATTAAGTATCACAGCTTCAACGAACAAATAACTGGATTAAGTGTTGCCTTGGTTGTAATCTGGGCTGTAAACGCAACAATCAAAGTCCTTGTATAAAGTGTATGTAACAATTTTGTATATATAATAATTAGATGAACTGGATAAGGATGTAATAAAAATATAAACCTTTTTTTTATGCGTAAAATGCATTTGTAGAAGATAAATGCTGAGGCTCGTTAGATAATTATGGCCTCCTCTGTCTGCGTTTTCAATTTATTAACACTTCTGTTTTTTTCGTTTTATAAACAGATTCTTATATGATACTTATTGTATCACATAGATACATATATAAGTATAAATGAAATAGAAAAGTCTAGTTAATATTATAAAAATGTCAACTAGTACTCGTGATATAATGGCATGGGCTTTAATTGCCTTAGCTGCTGAACCTTACGTTGTTTCCGTTCTTGGAACATATACACCAATTTTGTTGGAACAATTAGCAAGAGAAAACGGTGTTCTTGCAAGTGATCATTTGACTCCATGTATAAATAAAAATCCAGGTGATACTCCGATTCCTAATCCAACCAATCCGCCACCTCCTCCTGATAATTTTATAGATGAAAATAGTGTATGTGTATTACCAATTTTAGGAAGGCGTTTTTATATAGATACTTCAAGTTATGCATTGTACACTTTTTCATTTTCAGTATTATTGCAAACAATATGTGTCTTAACAATAAGTGGAATTGCAGATAATAGTAATTATAAAAAGAAATTAATATTGATTTTTGGTTTACTGGGGGGGTTGGCTACTTCTTCCTTCTTTTTACTTTCTTCACATAATTACTACGCAGCTTCATGTCTGGCCATCATTGCTAATTGTGCATTTGGTTGCGTTAACGTTTTAATGAATTCTTACCTAACAATGTTGATTCAAAATTATCCATTTCAAAGTTTGCATTTATCAAACGAAATAGAAAACACAGCTAACCTCGATGATAATTCCACAATTAATGAAACTGATGAAACTGCGTTAATTGGGAATTCAGAGTTAGGTAGAATTGGTGCTAAAATTAGCGGAATTGGAACATCAACTGGTTATTCCTCTGCTTTACTAATTCAGATATGTGCTCTGTTTTCATTGATTGCATTAAAAAATATAAACAATGATATGATTTGGTGTATAAAAATTATTATATCGTTAATCGGTATATGGTGGGTAGTTTGGCAAATTCCTATTGCTCTATTTTTGAGAAATATCAAAAATGGCGATATCAATTGGCATAAAGATATGAAAATAAGTACAATGATTAAAAGAGGTTATAAAGATCTTGTACATTCAATTTACAAAATTCAAGAATTGAAAGACATATATTTTTTTTTACTTGGATGGTTTGTTTTGTCAGATTCCATAACAACAATAAATTCAACAGCAATATTATTTGCAAAAACTGAACTTCATATGCCCATGGTTTCTTTGGGTAAAATTGGTGTTTTAGTTATGATAAGTGCTATTGTTGGATCTATCATCATTCCTCACATAATAATCGGATATTATCAGTTTGATTTACAACAAGTCTTAGTAGGTTTGATATTTTGGTGTTTATGTGTACCACTATACGGAATTTTATCCTTGGATTCGGCGTATGAAATGTATATTTTAGCTGTTTGGTATGGAATAGGTATAGGAGGTCTGAGTACGGTAAGTAGAAGTATTTATTCAATTATTATTCCAAAAGGAAAAGAAAATGTCTTCTTTTCAATATTTAGTCTCACAGATAAAACCAGCTCAATTATTGGACCTTTTGTTATTGGATTGATTGTTAACTTATTCCATGAATTACGTGGTGCATTTTGGGTTTTAGCAATACTATTGCTAATCAGTTTACCAATTTTATCAAAAAAATTTGATTTATCCAGGGCTAGGAATGAGGCAGAATTATTTACATGAATACTAGCATTCTGATTTTATGGCCCTTCTACCTCTATTTTGGTTATAGTATTTAATGAAATGACTTCATAATACCAGTTTTATTCAAAAATCAATATTTCATTTTACGATACTTATGCTTCATGATTGAAGTTCAATATTTCTATATATATGTAATGTTTTTGACTCACTTGATATAATTCCAAATCAAAGAAAAATATGTTTATCTATTTTAAAGTAAAAGCCATGATGTTGTATTATTCCATCCGAAGGTTATGTCCAAGGTAACTATCTCCGAATTTTCGTTATCACGTGTTTGGTAACTGTGGTGGCGCTTATCAAATAATGCTAGCCAAAGTTCACGATAAAAGCATGATTATTCTCTAAATTTTGATTTATTTGTGTTTATATGTCAGTTGGTTCCATTTGTTGATGTATTTCAATCAAAAATCTTATGATATGGCATTGAATTTTATATTTGTCATTTTTAACGTACGATGTGGCAACCAAAAATTAGCAGAGTTACACCATTATAAATTGGTTAAATATTCCTTACATAATTTAATGAAATTCCAATTTTAATTTCTTATATGATGAGCTCTTAAACCAAGAAAAGTTATGTCAATCTTATATCGTTCATACCGTGATAGTTCCATTCATCCTAAAAAGGGTTCAGATCAAAATATTAATGGTGTTTTGACAGTCTCTAAAAATGATAAAAAGCACTTGAAGTATCCTGATTGGGCTCCTGCTTGGGATGTTAAAGATCATCATGCCTTTGAAAATCCAAAACCATTTAAACATGTTGATAGAGGTTTTTTTGGTGATCCCGAGTTTAAGTCATTAAAAGTTGAAGGTACTACATTTCAAAAGACAAGTCCCAAACTGGGTCTCGTCGTTGATGGTATTCAATTAAGTTCATTGTCAGATAAACAAAAAGATGATTTAGCATTGCTTGTTGAAGAACGTGGTGTTGTGGCATTTAAAAACCAAGATTTTAAAAACCAATCTTTTGATGATATTAAAAAATGGGGGGAATACTTTGGACCTTTACATGTTCATCCAACATCTGGAGCCCCATTAAATCAGGCTAATTTTCATCTAACATTTAGAAGGGGTGACAAGAAGGAATATAAACAGTTTTTTGAAGATAAATTGAATAATATTGGTTGGCATACAGATGTGAGTTATGAAAACCAACCTCCAGGAATTACATTATTTGCCATGTTACAAACTGGAGAATCCGGTGGTGATACCCAATTTATCGATATGTTAGAAGTTTATGATAGATTATCTCCTTTATTAAAAGATAAACTTGATGGATTAAAGGTAATTCATACTTCTAAAGATCAGGCAGTATCAGCAAGAAAAGAAGGTGGTATTGAAAGGAAATTGCCTATAGATTCGATTCATCCATTAATCAGATATCATCCAGTACTAAGAAGAAAAGGTCTTTTTGCTCATAGAGGTTTTGCTAGAAGAATTTTGGGTTTAAAAGCGGAAGAAAGTGATAATTTGTTATTATTTTTATTTTCACACACAAACTCATGTCTAGATGCACATGTTAGATACAATTGGGATGAAAACACTGTAGTGATTTGGGACAATCGTAGAGTTTTGCACACAAGAACGTTAGATTGGGATAGTGAAGATATTAGGCATGCATTTAGACTTACAACTCTTGCTGAAAGGCCTGTTGGTAATGAAGAGGAATATAAAGAATGGACACCACAACTTGAGGAAGAAAATTTGAAATTAGTCGATAAGTATATTAACATGACGCCAAAAGAGTATTATGATGATGTTATATCAAAAATGTAATAATAATACTTTTTTTTTGATTGTTATTTTGGATTTGATTTTATATTATGTATTATTTTTATATGGATTACTATATAAACATTTTAAATTAACATAGTTAAAGTCTTACACTAAAGTAAAAATTAATATAAAATTTTAGGTTCGTATTCTGCCTTTAAAGCTACATAAAAAATATCAGAACATTCAACAAGGCCCGTTTCTGCAACATATTCAGACCAGTAGTTAATTAACTCGTTCAACAAAGCAGGATAAACCAACGACAAATCATCAGTCTCTCCTGGATCTTTTGATAAATCAAATAATTGCCACTTATCAGGACCAAGTGGTTTTGGAATAAACAAAGCTTTATATTGACCTTTTCTTATGGCCTGTTGAGCAAATAACTCCCAACCAGTTATTTTATTTTCATCATGAACATATTCAGATTGATCTTTGAGATATTTGACCCACGAAGAACCTCTCACTTTTACAACATTACGGCCCTTAAATAATGGGAATGGATGCTCGATTTGAGCTAGATCTAGAATAGTTGGTAAAATATCCATTACGGTGACAAATGCTGTCTTAACCTGACCATTATTCTCTTTTTTGATCAAGTTCGGATGGCTAATGATTAATGGACATCTGATACCTCCTTCTGAAGCCCACATTTTATACATATAATAAGGAGCAGTGGCTGCCTGTGCCCATTGATCGGAATACCAGACAAAGGAATCTTTTTTACCAATATTTTCTAAATTATTCTTGTAATATTTACTGACAAAATATTGGAATCTTTCAGCTGTAGTGGCCAATGCTTCCATCATCATTCCTTCTGCACCATTATCGGACATAAATAGTATAAAAGTATTTTCTTCTTCATCCAATTCTTTGATTTTATCCAAGATTCTGCCAATATTTTTATCCATTGTTTCAACCATAGCTGCATAAACTTCCATAACTCTAGACTCAATTTGTTTTTCTTCAGATGTTAAATCTTTCCATCCTTTATCTCTTTGTGTTTCAACTTTATGTGGTTCCACATCAGCAGGTAAAATACCTAATTTTATTGCTCTATCTAATCTCTGCTTTCTCAAGTTTTCAGGGCCATTATCATAAACACCTTTATATTTTGAAATTATTTCTTCAGATGCTTGGTAAGGCCAATGTGGTGCAGTGTAAGTTAAAAAACCTAAAAAAGGTCTTTCATTTCTATCATCTGAATCTAAAAACTCTAAAAATTTATCAGTAAAATAGTTTGTACTATAATAATCATCAGGGATATCAACTTCAGGGTCAATTTTCTTACCGTTTTCTTCAAACAAAGGAGCTAAAAAATTTAAGTATTTATTATTTTCATCTTTGGGAAAATATTTAAAATGATTACCAGCTCCTGGCAATAAAGCAAATGATTTTTCAAAGCCTCTTTTATCTGGCCAATGCTCTTCTGATAAACCTAAATGCCATTTTCCTGAAATAAAATTATAATAACCCGATTCTTTTAATATTTCTGGTAAAGCAGCCACTTTAAAATTTAAAAATCCTTCATAACCTGGTTTTCCTGAAAATCTTTCTGGAATACGTTGAGCAAATTCATTCATTTGACCCAAACCAGCAATATGATTATCTGTTCCTGATAAAAGCATTGACCTTGTTGGAGAACAAGCAGAAGCAGTATGAAAATCGGTAAATCTTAAACCATTTTCGGCTAACCTTTGAATATTTGGAGTATTGATTTCACCACCAAAGGCTGAAGTATCAGTAAATCCTAAATCATCAGCAACAATTATGATAAAGTTTGGTCTTTTCTGAGATTTTGTCATTATAAATATTAATTTTCTTTGATGAGCTAATAGAAAGTAATTAGAAATATAATAAATAGAAGTTTTTATATGTTCTGATGAGATGGACATAATGATAAATATTTATATAATCAAATATTTTGGAAGTTTAATAATGGATTACTGTGGCGTCTATCCAAAAACTGTGGATTCATGCAAATTTATTTTATCAATAAGACATTTTTTCCAAATTATATAATGCTTATTTTGAGCTTTTGACTGATTTTATTTGATCAAGATCTGTTTATTATTTCATGTGCAATATACAAATCAATTGTAATAAGATTATATTTTATATTGAAACCATTTCACACTAAAAATTATTTTAATTGAAAGGCACTTGTTCTTTATATTCATTTATTATGCTACCGTTCGTACAAAACCTTTCATCTCATGATAAAAATGAATTAATTTAGTTGATTATGTAGATGATGTAGATCATATTGATGTAATGTTGAAACAAAAGAGTGGTAGTGAATTATGTATGATGTCAAGATGTTATAACTGTAAAAAATTACGCAGCCTAAGTAAAGGAGATTTTTTTCTTAATGACATCGAATTTGTCGTGTCTAATTTGTTGAGGATCAAATTATTATTAAGAGATATAACTTGATGAATATTCTTCTTTGATATTGTAAAACTACTGATCTTTGGTAAACTTAATCAATAGATCAGATAAACTATTAATTTCTGCCCTTAATTAATCGTAAAAAACATACTTATGAAATTATTTGGAAGTTTGAAATTTTTAAAATTTATTTATTCTAGAAATAGAAAAGAAAAAATATAATTTAAAATTATTTTATTAGGCACAATATTAATCAATTTTTTCTTTTTTCAATTTTGTATCAATTTTAATAAATTTCAACCCAAACTTTTGTAACTACTACATTTTATAAAATTTCTAATTATAATGAATATATTTTGGAACTGTTTCAGATTTTAAATTAAATAGTACTATTACAGTTGATCGGATATCGGCTGAACTTCCTAATATAGAAACAATTTACAAGAGAGATTTGTTCCGCGCAAAGAAAAATGTGTTTTTACTTTGTTTCCTTCGTATTCTCGAAAAAAAAATTCGATTTTCTCTTTTTCAAAACTCATAGTCAAATAAAAATAAACAAAATATAATTGCTTCCGGGTATCGGCTGAATTGCCTATTTAAGATATATTGATTAGTAGGTTAATAAATTTAGTTACATTAACATATTGATTTTGGTTTCAATAACCTTTGTGTTTGTTCTTCATATCTAATATTAAATTTGAATAGCTTCATAATCAACAATTTTATTATTTGCATCAATTATTTCTGGTGCTCAAAATGATATTTACTGAGGTTAAATATTGTTCTAAACTTTATAAAAGCCTTTCAACGTATTTTATCTTTTTTCTCGATTTGAAAACTTTATTTTCCAAAATAAAAATTAAGGTTACATTTTAAAATTATTAAAGATAATTGTACCCTCGGGATTCGGATAATATACTTTATTTGGCATACTATTTTCTCAATCAAAAGAAGGTTTAAAAATACTTGATCCTTCCCTCAAAGCGCCATCACAAAAAGATTAATAAATGTGCTATTGAAATTCAACTATTATTTTATTAAACTTTGGCTCACAGTAATTTTATTATAATAGAATTAAATTAAAATTCCCTTAAACAAATATGACAAAGTTTATACTTGAAACAAGAATAGAGAGGCTCATCATTATTTAAGATATACTTGTGTTTGAAAGAAATTAAAGGGGAAATAATTTTCATTTTTTCAATATAATTTTGTTATTTCATTAAAATATTTTGAAATTTTGAACTCTTTTACAATCATTATATTTGTGCAAGCATTTTTTACTAAATTTCTTGATTCCATATTGAAAGGAAAATTAATTTCCAAAATACTTAACTTCTAGTAGTCAAATTTTACTTTTTACTTACGAAGAATGACTTTTATAACATTAGTATTGTCAAATTAATAGTTGTTATTAAAAACACTTATCAAAATATATGATTCTAAAGATAATGCCATTCCTAATGTAGACACAAGAAGCCCCGAGACATAAAAACTCTCAATTTTATTAAAAATTTTTTAGCTTTGAAAAATGATAAAATTCCAGGTTTCCTTAAAAGTGTTGATGTTTCGCATATCGGATAAGTTGCCTAATATGGTATATGATGATAATCTGAGCTGTTTACTTTTTACAGGCTAGTTAATTCATTTGCAATACTTATTTCTTTTATCAAATTCTCTCTATTGATGTTGAAAAAATAATAAGTTCTATATCGAACTAAAACTGTTCATAATTTTCTTAGATTAATACACATTAACAAGTTGAATTTAAAATTAAAGTGGAAAAAGAATTTATTAGATAATTTGCACAAACATAATTGAATATAATACATTACTATCAAATTCTAATAAGATGTAATTATGCAAATTTTAGGAATAAATGTTGAAAACCAGATATTTAATGTTTCAAATCAAATTTTTTATCATTTTTTATTTATTGTGATACTTTTTGTGAGAATTTTAAAAGAATATAATTGCTAAATTATTATTCAATTAACAAATAATTTCCTTTTCAGGTAGAACTATCAAATAAATTATCTATTTTGGAAGATAATCGATTTATTAAAATTGGTTCATTGTTAATCTTATTTTTGAATTCTCTCGTTGAGTGGTTATCTTTCAAATTAATTTTATATTTTTCTCAAATGTAAAAGTAATATAATTTGAAAATATTTCAATATTATTTCAACTGATACCGTCTACCAGTGAAGTTTTAGTAAGTTCTTTTTCTATTTTTCCTTACAGTGTCATTCACATGGTGTTATTACAAAAATAAATCCCCTTAATTCAATATTGGAATTCAAAACCCTTTAATTATCCATCAATATAAAACTCTGTCATAAAATGAAATTCAGGGACTAATGAAGGTAATAATTAAAACATGTTACAATTATTATAATTATTACATTTTAACCTGGCGATTGACTTGAACATTAATATCATTTTAGATTAGATTTGGAAATATTTAAATTTTAATACCCTGATTGAATGGTTTACAATACATTATTTAACTAGATAGAAAAAAAGATTGCATGTTCTCTTATTATAACCATAAATTAATTACTGTTGCTAACGATCCTAAATTACTTATTTTTATAAAATGTTTTGGTACTAGTCTTAAGTACAAATCACCATGTTATATATGTATATGTATAAACTAAATAGAAAGGCAAATAAAAATAACAATAGAGTTAATTAATGAAGTAAATTATATCGATGAGCAAATTCAACAGGATTAGCACGATTTTCTTCTAGCCCAAAGTAAAAGTTATTTAACCCCAAAGATAACTAACCAGATCTCCTTCATTAAGACCTGATATGGGAATAATATCTCTTATTGGTGAAGTCTCTTAACATCTTTTTTATTTTCTTATCTCATCTCTCAAGTCTCTCATCTCATCTCTTAAATCTCTTATCTCATCTCTGAAATCTCTCATATCATCTCTCAACTCTTTAGCACCGATTCTCATTTCATCTTGTACTTCTCTGATAGCAAGAATTAAATTTTGTTCCAGCTTCAGTTTCCTTTTACGTTTTTTAATGGATCTGAGGTAGAGTTTATCTCTCTGAGCTGATTGAAAAGCTGCATCTTCATATTTTTCTGCAAAAGCCCGAAGCGATTCTATATTTTCCTCTCCTTTAAATTCGATATTATAACGATTATTGCTCCAATGGCTAGTATTAATATTAGTATTGTTATTGTTGTTATTTGTATTCATTTTATGTTTCAAAAGGACTAAGTTGGCAATTTTGTTAAAAGAATAGAGTAAAACAATAAGAGAATAAAAAACAGCAGAAGAAGGCAAAAAAAGGAAAATTTATTGATAACGAACAATGGCAGAGCATAAAATAAAATAAAATAAAATAAAATGAAATAAATTGAAATTTGATATTCCACTGGTGTAAAGATGTTTATTTCCTATAACATTTTCCTTGACATGACAGATTTTATGAGTGAATTGAATATCCAGATTTCAAGTACCAAATTTTATCTAGTAATATCTACTATTAATTGAACTCCTGTGTTTTTGAAAATTATCCAACAGAATGGCTCATTAACTGTAATCAATACAATAATTAAAAAAAGAAATTTTGAAATTTATATTAATGAATAATTTGAAGTTATAATTTAGATTCTGAATCAAATATTTTCTTGTTTTTAGTTTTACGTTGTTCAATCAAATTATAGGTAAACCCCGTAAAATAAGTTTTTGAATTGAAAAATGATTTCATTTTGAATTTTCAAAGCTGTTAAACTGAATTTTCAAGTTAACCTACTGATTGAACGATATACACCAAATGATATTTCAAATATAACATTAAAAAACTTTTTCATTTTTCTCAAATATCTTACCGCATATTATATCTCTGAAAATTACAAAAATTTCTTACCTTTAGTCGACTGAATGCTGTATTAGTTACCTTAATAAATCTATGAGAATTTAATTTTCAATCAAAATCTTAATTATCTAAATAATACAACAATTTCTCTTTTTATCTCATATTTTGTTTCTAATGAATTTTCATAAGTCAAAGCAAATTGAAGTTCATCAAAATTTTACTTAAATTACTATAAATACTTTAATAAACTAATGTACCAATTTTTTTAACTATACTTTAGTTGAAGATCTTAAATTTTAAAAAAAGGTATTTCATCTTATGAATTTTATTTTCAACTGATATTCAAATTATTATTAAAAATTGGGATAAACTTTAGAATGTAAATTACTTATTAATTTAAAATTATTTATTAAGAACCATTATGAAAAATAAGAGGTTGGAAGTGATGTCAAATCCCATGTTTTTGGAAATTCAATAATGAAATGAGATTATGGAAATATTTCATTATATAATAAAATAACTATTGAATTTATATAAACGTTCTCACTTATTGAATTTTTGTATCTTTATATTCTTAAATATCTTCTATAATACTATCAATTATAATTTTTGTAAAAAAACATATAATTACTGAATTGAAACAACAATATTGATAATATTCGTTCATATTATTGATAAAGTAAAGTAAACGCATTTTATTTTAATCTAATAGATTATAAGCTTTGCTGAAAATATTTATTAATATAACAAAGCTTATTTTATTATTTTTGATAAGAAATTTTGAACAAGTTGTAACAAACATTTATATACTGAATCTTATAAGTTGTTTTGAAGTATCATTCCACTAAGTTTTAAAAAGTATGGGGAAGAACTTTCAAGGATTCAATATTTAACTAAACTTTGACCAACTTTGAAGTTTTATAGATCATTATTATGATTATTCAATAATAGCAAACTTATAACAATTACTATAAAAACTGTTAGATAGATAATAGTTCAGATCAGCCGAAAAAATTATTCATTGAAATTTGTAAAGCCATTAGTTACTTCCCAATTTTCGTATTATTTAAATAATCTAGCCAAAAACTCCAAATCCCCGAATTCTCAAATATTCGTCAGAATTTCTTGGATAATCATAGGGTCATTAATAAAGTTTAAACTGGGACTGAATTTATCGAGTATAGTTGATACAAAAATTGGTAAAAATTAAATATGATTTCTATTCACTATTGCTAAATCAAAGTAAGTATTATTAATTACTCTAACAATATTATCATGTTACTATTTTAATTTTAAACAACTTTTAAAAGCTTGAAATTTGCATTTTGATCTTTTTATTTATTGTAATAACTAAGGTGTATTAATTAGAGCTTAATATAAGTTGTGCATCCAAAAGAAAAAAGTTAGAAAGAAGACCAAACAATAGTATAAATATTTGTTGAGAAAAAGCCAAAAAAATGTGATTGTGTACAAGAAAATTAGCACAAAATCAGCGTAAAATCTTAAAGTGTAAAAGACAAATAAATTTTATAACAGTGATAGAAACACCCAATTAGGAAGGCTAGCCGAGATCCGCTGCTTCCCAAATTTGGCGGTGTCTTCAAAATTTTGAGGTTTTCAAAAATGTTTTTTGCAACTTTCGTTTCCGCTTTTTTTGTGTGGTTGGGTTTTCGACTTAGCAAAAATTTTGTTTTTTTTGTTTTTCAGATTTATCAGCGCTTTAAGTATTTATTGATACAATGAAATATTTTCTGTATAAAGAAAGGCATATAAAAAGATATAAGACAATTACTATTATTTTTTTATACATTTTATTCGATTTTCCCAAAAGTTTTTTAAACATCAATTAATTTTTTGATTTAAACACAATTAAATATATAATTAGCACAGGTTTTTTGAATAATCTCATAAAATTATTAAATGATATTTAATTGAAATTTTCAACTATATCGAATTATTTGATATATTTAAGTTTTATAACTGATCTATCAATATTGTTCTATTATTTTAATTTAACTATAATTAATTAAAAACTTTCAATTTATTATATTATAAGTCCTATAGATTCAAAAAAGTTACTTTACCAAAGACTAGATCTGATTTTATTTGAAATTTTTAAAACTTTAATACCTGGAAGAAAAAAAGTTAGTTTAATTAACTATAATATTATTTCAATAAATCAATAAATGAAAAAAAACAACAACAAACGGTTTAAATTTTATTTGTATTATTACTATCCATTGTTTCTTTATATAAACTCTTCACATAAATTTATAAACTCATCTATTATTTAGAGTAATTGATAATAATGCCTTTTTAGTAACAATTATTTTAACTTTATTTATTATTCCAATTTTCAACAAAAAAATAAAGTCTGATCTATTATTTATATCAATATTAATAATTTTTGTAACTTATATTTGGATTAAATTCAAAACTCCTAAGCTACTTTATCATTCATTTAATGTAATTTGATATATTTATTTTCAATGTTTGCTGATTAATTGATAAGCTTTACAAAATTTTTCCAATATTATAATAATTACTACTCTATTTTTATTTTTAATAAATATCAAAATTATTATTCGACTCATTAACTTTAAAATTTAATTTTCTGAGCTTGTCTATTATTTTAATTTTAACTTTAACATAAGATAATATTGATTAATTAATTTTTTTTATTTTATTTGAACAATAATTCCCAAAACTTTATAAAGGTTATGAAAACTGATAAATTTTAACTGAATTTGAAAATATTTATTTTTATTTCGTTTATCTTATTTGAATATTTATCAATTATACTTTTAACCAAGGTGAGATTCGGAATGAAATATTTTAATAATTATTAAATTTAGTTTATGTCATAATTTCTTCAAATTGATAGGTAATTATTTGAATAAAATATTATTTTTAAAATTATGAATAGTTTACCTAAATATTTGGATACAGTAATCTTTATCTCAAATTGATTTAGTTCGAATTAATTTCGAAGTTTATTAGATTGAACCATTAAATCTTTAAGCCATTAATATTTTAAATAAAATAATGAAATTCACGAGGATTTTTAATTTGTATTTTATGCATAAATTAAGTAATTTAACATAATCATTATTGTATGTGCTTAGTAATTAACTATTAACATAAGAAGCATGTGGTAATTTCATTATAAACAAATATGATCCTTTCATCCATTGCTTTTTAAATGTTTTACTTCTTATAAAAATCTGAATTTATAAGAAGTAAAACATTTAAAATAGATAATTTAATGTAAAACTGAAAATTGTGATATAAAATTAAATGCTCTGCTAGTATTTTTGAACCTTTTCAATAGACCATTTAGTTAATATTATTAAAAGTAGGTACTAGATTTATTTAAATTTAAATGAACAACCGATTTAGTTATTCAATGAATGTGATAGAAAATATTTCAACAAAAATAAAATACCATTTGTTTTATCTTATTTGAAATTTTATATCTATAAATATCATCTAAAATTATATGTAATTATAGAATGATTATTATCCAATTATGTTATAATAATATGGAGACGAAAAGACGTTAACGTTGGTGAACATGTGTGAATACAGTAATTTGTAATTATATCTAAGTTGTATAATTTATAACTTTATCATATACCTTTTTGTGAAGTGATTTTATAGTTGGCCATTTAATAAATGAGTTGGAGTTAAATAACCATGATGTTTTGATAGTTTACCAGCAAAAAAATGATACTATGAAAGTTTGAAACAAAGAAAGAAATGATAAACAAACACGGCACAATAATTTGTTAACAAAAAAAATAAACAAACACGTCACCAAAAAAAATTTTTGCGCATTGTTTTTTTTTATATTTTTGGTGACATTTGTTTACGTTGTTTGTTTGTTTATTTGTTCATAATTCTTCTGCTAAAGTTTATATATTACAACCATATTTTTTTACTGTTGAACTGAAAACATCAAGTATAATAACATTATAATTGTGATACTACTATTATGGAAAATCAACCAATAATGACAAGCCTCACATAATGCTTTAAAGTGGTCAAAACAATAAATGATAACCATTAACTGGCTGATATGTTAACACTAAAATATGTACCATTGAATAGAGAAAATGCAACTACTACAATATATTTTTAAAATATGTATATAAATAAAGGAAGTTAATGTAGCAATATACCAAATCTATTCACTAAATTATTATTATACTTACTGATCAAGTTTTAATAACCTTTAATTCAAAGAAACATAATTCTTTTACAATCTTATATAATATCAAATAAGTACAAATAATAATAATAATTTTTGTTGTACTATCGAGGAGATACATAATATTTTCAAAATAGCTGAAATAATGTTATGTAATGACGGTAGTCTTATTAATAACAGCCAATTTCATTTGATGAAAAAATATCTGCATTGAATTGATATTAATTTATATTACTACTTAAAGTTTGAAATTTGCCACGGCACAACCATGTTAATAAATTAAATCAAATAAATCAAATAAATCAAATACTAATATTATAATATGTAGGTCTGAGGAGTATAGTAGGTCTGAGGAGTATAGTAGGTCTGAGGAGTATAGTAGGTCTGAGGAGTATTATAGTAGGTCTGAGGAGTATAGTAGGTCTGAGGAGTATTAGTAGGTCTGAGGAGTATT